>JAHNEJ010000298.1:0-286521 GCA_022559845.1 Amorphophallus konjac | reverse complement strand
TCTGTCATGCTTGATTTGAACTTTCCTTGGGCTTACACATCTCCTAAGCCCATCCTACTCCAGTTAAGGTCAAAGTGAAGCCGCAGATTCGAGATTCAAAGGGGTGGAACATTATATTGAAACTGGGCTATCAACCGGGGAGAGGCCTCGGTGCGCAACTACAAGGGATGACTAGGCCTATACCCAAGGGAAGAAAAATGGGTAGGAGAGGTCTTGGTTACAAGGAGACGGCATTATCGATGATGAGTGATTCTGGGCCACTCACCTGGGATTATCGTCAACACTTTGTCAGAGGGCCTCTCCAGCCCGGCACATTAGCTCCAAGGCCGGTTCAGCCAGAAAAGAATATAGTTTGTCCGATTGCCAGTCCGCCCCCCTTGCCAAGAGGGTCAGATATGCTCGACTACAGTCAGGCCTTGCAGGGGCTCTTTTATGAGGAAGAATCTCAGAGGAAACAACAAGATGTTCGGCTTATGCAGTGGAGGCCGAAGAAGCAGCTTATTGTTAATCTACGGAAGGAGGAGAGCTCTCCAGTTGTCTGTTCTTGGTCTCTCTCACGCTTCCAATCTATCTTTCAGCAAAGGGAGTTCATACCCCGCCTTCCTCCTATCATGATAAATCCATCCGTCATTGATCCACCGGAGGTTCTATTCATTCCTTGTGCTTAAGGGAAGTGCCCGTGCATTGATCTATCCACTCTATTTGCTCCTCCTCCTCCCAATGCTCAACTCCACGAGATGTGGTTCTCTTCTTCTGACCCCTTCTTCGATTGCATCTTCCCCGAGCTGTTCCCTATGCAGCTCCCACCTCCTCCGTCCTGCTATGTAGTCTCTACTGATCTCCAAAAAAAAATGTCAAATTTAAAACGAAAATTTCAGTGGAAGATTACGATGTCCTGTCTCCATCCTCCTCCTCCCAGGGGCACGAGTCCCCTGCTCCTTCCCTTCCACTAAGCCTTCTCTCTCCTAGGTTAGGGTTAGGGTCTAGCGAGTCTAAGGAAGTAGAGTCAGTTAGGTCTAGAGAAGTCGGGTCTTGTTCTAGGTCGTCCAACCCTTCCCATTCTGAGCCGCGCTCGCTTCCGCATCCTTCCCGATCTGTTCCTGATAGGTTCTTGCAAGATTTAGCTCAGCGATGTCATGCGCTGTTGAAATGTCCGGAATTTGTCGCCACGGCAATTGTGATTAAAGACGAGGAGGAAATAGAAGGGGAATGGAGCGACGATGGATTAGGCGTCTATGAAGTTTTGGATGAGAAGGATCCAATAGATGAAGACAGCAATGTAGATGACACTGCCGACTTATATGCACAAGGACTAAAAAGATTCGACCAGCCGTCGACAGCAGTGGATGAACCTACAAAGGAAATCAACTTGGGAACAGAAGAAGACCCAAGGCCCGTCATTATTTCTGCTGATCTCCCTTCACAGGTAGAAGAAGATCTAATTAAGGTATTAAGGGAGTATAGCGATTCTTTCGTCTGGTCTTATGAGGACATGCCAGGTCTTGACCCCTCCTTAGTGGAACATCGGCTCGTGCTTAAACCAGGGGCAACACCTGTGAAACAACGGTCGAGAAGATTTCACCCCCACATGGCCTTAAAGATCAAAGAAGAGGTCGACAAGCTATATAAGGCCAGGTTCGTCAGAGTGGTTTTATATCCTCAGTGGGTGGCGAACATAGTCCCTGTTCTTAAGAAGGATGGAAAAGTGCGCATATGCATTGATTTCAGGGACCTAAACAAAGCATGTCCCAAAGATGATTTCCCGCTACCTCATATAGACGTCCTAGTGGATAACACTGCCGGGTATGAAGCTCTGTCATTTATGGACGGGTACTCGGGCTAAAATCAAATCCGTCTCGCTCCGGAAGATCAAGAGAAAACTTCCTTCACCACACCCTGGGGCACGTATTGTTATGTAGTTATGCCGTTTGGTTTGAAAAATGCAGGTGCCACCTATCAAAGGGCGATGATGGCCATTTTCCACGACATGATGCACATATATATGGAAGCTTACGTGGATGACATCTTGGTGAAGTCAAGAACAAAAGAAGAACACCCCTCTATCCTGGCTAAGGTGCTGCAGAGAGCCAGGGAGTACAAGCTTAAGATGAATCCGAAGAAGTGTGTATTCGGAGTCTCCTCAGGGAAGTTGTTAGGGTTCATAGTGAGCAAACGGGGGATCAGATTGATCCCAATAAAGCACAGGCCGTCATGGACATGCCTCCGCCAAAGAACATTACGGAACTTCGAGGATTGATTGGTAGACTGCAATTCATTAGAAGATTTATATCTCAGCATTCTCAGAGGTGTCGTCCGTTTTATGAATTGCTTAAGGCGGGGGTCAAGTTCGAATGGAATCAAGATTGTCAGAAGGCCTATGAGGACCTCAAAGAGTATCTGTCCAATCCCCCGGTTTTACAACCTCCTGTCCCTGGGAAACCCCTAATCCTATACATTTCGGTTATTGAGGACTCCCTAGGGGCGGTCTTAGCACAAGTAGATGATGATGGGAAAGAGCGGGCCACATACTACCTTTCTCGGTTGTTTAATCCGGCTGAATCTAAGTACACCGCTATGGAGAAAACTTGTGCCGCCTTAGTGTGGGTGGCTCAGAAGCTTAAACATTACTTTCTCGCCCACCCAGTCAGGTTGATCTCTAGAATGGACCCGGTCCGTTATCTCTTAGAAAAACCCGTCCTTTCTAGTAGGTTAGCTCGCTGGCAGAGCTTCCTCTCTCAGTTCGACATCACCTTTGTCGTTCAGAAGACAGTCAAAGGATATGCCATTGCTGAGCATCTTGCATATCTTCCCATTCCTCATACCGATTCCATTCAGGACGATTTCCCTGATGAGCATCTCTCTGTCCTTTCTCATCATCCCTTTTGGTCTCTGCACTTCGACGGTGCACTCAACTCTCAAGGCCAAGGGATCGGGGCTGTCTTGCTTACTCCAGAGGGAGTAACCATCCCCTTCGCTTATCAACTTCGATTTCCTGCTACCAACAACATCGCTGAGTATGAGGCTCTCCTAGCCGGCTTGAAGCACGCCTATCTCCTAAGCGCGCGCTATTTAAACATCATAGGAGACTCTCAGCTCGTTCTGCTGCAAGTTCTGTCCACTTACCGTACTCGTGACCCCAAGCTCAAACCTTATCAAGATTTGGTCACGCTCATTGCTAAGCGATTCCGTAAGCTGATCTATATCCATACTCCCCGTTCTTTGAACATTCTAGCTGATGCTTTGGCATCCCTTGCTTCCTCCTTATCTTTTCCTCTCAGTCGTAGTACTGAGACCATCGTCATCCAGAGATTGGACGCACCTTCTCTTCAAGATCCTTGGTTCATCAACCTCAGGAAATCTGTAGAGGCGAGAGTTGAGAAGGAAGATCTCAAGGAAGTTTCATTAACAGAACTGGAGGAGATTCTGGACGAAGAAGAATTGCCTTGGTATCATGAAATCGAATTGTTTTGCAAAGAAGGGTCATTCCCAGAAGGGGCAAAGGCCGAGCAGCGTAAAGCAATAAGAAGAGCCGCCGCAAGGTACACTATCATTGCAGGAGAACTGTATAGGCGCGCTACTAATGGAATGCTCATGAGATGCTTGGATGATGTAGAAGCTTGGAAAGTGGCTGAAGCGGCCCATTCTAGCGAGTGTGGAGGTCATGTCAATGGCCAGGCTCTAGCGAAGAAGATCCTTAGGCAGGGCTACTATTGGCCCACTCTAGAGGAAGATTGCTCCCTCTATGTCCGGAGGTGTCTTAAATGCCAACTCCATGCTGATAAAATTCACTCTCCAGCTTCGTCCCTCCATCCTATGACTGCTCCTTGGCCATTCTCTATGTGGGCTTTCGACGTTGTCGGCCCGCTCGGTGATCCTAATTCTCAGATCAAGCAAAAATCCTTCATCCTCACCGCTACTGAGTACTTCACCAAATGGGCCGAAGCCGAGGCGTACGCAGAGATCAAAGCTACAACGGTGTGCCGCTTTATCATGAAGAATATCATCTCGCGGTTCGGAGTGCCAAGCAGCATCATCACCGACAACGGACCTCAGTTCGTCTCCCAGGAGCTTAAAGACCTATGTAAGAAGTACAATATTGCACTGCATCATTCGTCTCCATATTACCCTCAAGGCAACGGTCAAGCCGAGGCCACTAATAAAACCCTTCTTAAAATCATCAAGAAAACATGCGAAGCACATAAATTTTCTGATTGGCCTGAAAGATTGGTGGAAGCTCTGTGGGCTTACCGCACCTCCGTCCGTACCCCTACGGGGCAAACTCCCTATTCCCTGACCTATGGGATGGAGGCGGTGCTCCCATATGAGATCTTAATCCCTTCCCTTAGAGTGCAGCTCGATGAGGAACTTAATCTCGATGAACGTCGAGAGGCGTTACTGGTCCAGCTAGAACTCTTAGATGAGAAGAGGATGAATGCGGCTGATCACGTTTCTGTTTATCAAAAGAGGGTTTCGCGTTATTTTCAAAAGAAGGTAATCGAACGAAAATTTTGTAAGGGTGAAATGGTTTTGAAGCGCAAATTCATTCGGTCTGCAGGTCCTAGGTCCAAGTTGCAACCTAACTGGGAAGGGTCGTTTGTAGTAAAGGAGGCTTATCTAGGGAATGCTTATCGTTTAGTAAACGCGGAAGGTGTGGAGCTCTCTCACCCGTGGAATGGGTTGTATCTTAAGCGTTTCTTTCCTTAAAATCTAAACCATGTGCTTCTCCGGCAATAAGAACTCCCTCCCTATCCTCAAAAAGAGGGTCCCGAGTAAGGCAATCACACACTACACGACATCCCTGGTCGGGCTCCTTGCTTATAAGACACCGTTTTCCTCGGCCATGCTTTAGGGGAAAGTCGAAGTCCCTGTCCGCTTCTTCCTTCGGCTAAATCCAGGGGCAAGGAGTAAATAAGGAGGAGACAACCGATCCAAACTCCCTAACGAGAAGAGGTCTCAAATAGGGGCAAGTCCGTTATGACCCGACGCCACAAGGAAGAAAGGAAAGGAAAAGAAAAGGAGTGCTCTTTACAACAAAATCAAAAGCATCATCTCAAAGTCTGTGAATGAAATTTCAAAAGCTCTAAAGGAAAACGAAAACTAGGCATGACAAGAGTGGCAGTACAGTTCCCCGTGGGACGTTATGAGCCCGGTCGCATGCATGCCTAAGTGGACAAAAGTTCGATGACGGACATAAAAGCCCCGGCACAACATACCAAATCTCTAATAGGGTTGTACGGTGAGGGAATCAAGTTCTAAAAACTCCATATCTGGCCTAAGCTTACCCCCATGATCTTTTTTTCCTTTTAGGACTGAGATGAGTACCCTAGGTATGGCATTGGTAAAAACATCGTCACAATGATTAGGTCTCGGCCAGGGGTTGTCACACTATTGCACGCCGGTCTCGAGACTCAACCTAAAACAAGGAAGGTCTCGTGTTGCTAGAGAGGCACTGGTTTTTCAAAATCCAAAAACAACAAATATTTTCAAAATCCAAAAACATCAAATATTTTCAAAATCCAAAAACATCAAATATTTTCAAAATCCAAAACAACAAATATTTTCAAAATCCAAAAACATCAAATATTTTCAAAATCCAAAAACATCAAATATTTTCAAAATCCAAAAACAACAAATATTTTCAAAAATCCAAAACAAAACAAATATTTTCAAAAATCCAAAAACATTAAATATTTTCCAAAACTCCCAAAATACCATCATATGCATAGCATGCATCGCATTTTCATTATGTTTTCGCCTATTTAATAAGGCTCCACCCCTTGACCAAATATCAAGAAACGGTCATTATCTAACTTGCTTCAAGGCAAGGGGTTGAGTCTAAGAACGGATCTAACTTGTTTCATGCCTGAGTGTGTGCAGAATACAGGGACAAGCCCAAAAGCAAAAGCTCACAACTATGCAGGTTCAAAGTGTGTAACGCGCCAGCATCAGACCGTTACAGTCATATAACGGGCCCATCTTTGACCGTTATTTCCCTTCAGGCATGGGCCTCCTTCCTTTTCATTGAACCATCACTTTAACGGTCTGAGATCTACCGTTACTTGAATATAACGGCTCAAGACCCATCCGTCATATCCTTCAGAGACAGGGCTCTTGTTATTCTCATTATGACGGCCTGTCGCAAGACCGTTATTTCCTTATGGCGGCCCAGTGCATATCCGTCTCTCACTCCAGAGACCCTGTCTGTTCACGTCAGTCTAGCCTTTCAAACTACGGAACTCAAGATCATTCCACTATGGCAATCTCATCTCATGCGAACAAAGATTAATGAAATATAATTCTTGATAAATTCAACTTCGGTTGTCAATTACATGATATCTCTCATGAACAAAAAGGAAAATCAAAATACATTCAATTTCTTATCCGCAAGAGGGCGGATTCTTCTCAACTCTTTCATGTAATCTCGGCGTGTTTCGTCGTTCTCTTCAACTTCTGCTTGCCACGGACGCACCTTGCTGATCTCCCACATGGTCAGCGAGTTCCGGACTGCTCGTTCATCTTCCTCGGTCCCCATCTTCCTAGGTAGAAGGGGAGGGTAGTGTGATAGCGCGGGAGCTTCGATTCGAGGCAGTCCGATCTGAAGATGGCATCGGTGCGGGTTGTAGGTTGCCATGGTAGTGTTCCCTACTAGCTGGAGGTCGAGGCCTTGACGCCGCGGTATTTTGAGAAGAGTGCTCCGAAGGATTCTTGGTCGCATGACGAACTTATCCATTGGTAAAGTGTGGAAGAAGAGACGCCATTCATCCCGAGTTTTCTTATCCGCTGTCTTGCATTCAACCTGAGAAGAGTATCCAAATGCCCCTCCAATAAAGAAGAGAGGGTGGCTCCCGAAGATCCGGCTTGCTGACGTTATGTCTTCTCTGGGAAGGAATTTGACTCTCACTCCTATCCAGCACTCAAGGAGTATCATAGAACCAAACAAAAGCCCTCCTAGGCAAGCCGAGCTTAGTCCTTCATAGAGGTATGAGAGGACCGCTTGAGAGATAGACATACCCCGCCACAGCCCACTAATAACACCAAGGTTTTGGATATCTAAGAGGTGGTCGGTCGTGGTAAAAAGGAAGACTCCACCCAAGCAAACCGCTACCGCCTTGGCTATTGCTTCATGTCTCTCCCACTTATTTTTACAATGAGACACTATCCATTGTGCCAAAGGAATCAAGTGAATGTGGTGTGGGCTGATCATGGTTCTCACGTCCTTCGGGTTATGAATGAAGTCGCTTAAAATCAAGGACGGATCAATAGGCTCGATTGTGTAGCAAACCCGGTCTTCATCCCCCACCTTAGTCTTAGGAAGGGCTAGGTAGGTTTCTACCTCCTCCAATAGGACGGTTGCTTCAAAGGAAGGCAAGATGAAGGTATGAGTTTGTGGATGCCATAATTCCACAAGTGCTGAAAGGCTTGGCCAATCTAAGGACAATTTCTGGAAATTCTTGCCTAAAACCAAGAGAGGTTGGAGGTGCCATGCCTTAAGGATTGATGTGACCTCTATGGGGAGTGCCTTTACCATGGGAGCCACCCACTTCAGATTGGAATAACACCTTGGGCCAGGGAGGGGCTTGAAGAAGGAAAAGAAGAAGGAAGGTTACAAAAAGAAGTGAAGTGCAAAAACCTGAACTTTGGATGAAGTCATAAGATCTTACCACCCTTTGGACATTGGAGCTTAGATGTTTGGGAATTGAGGTTAGCCGTTGAAGCTCTCCATGTTCCCTCCTTGCAGCCTTAGAGCCGGTGTAAACCTTCTCCTCCATAGCCATCATCTCGAAGCTCCTCTTCATCTTGTTTTCTGCTCTTTAGGGAGAGCTCTTCAAACCCTAGAACAGAGGTTTCAGCAAAGCTGCGATTTTGATTAAGGTTTCAAGTTGCTAAGGCTTATATTTAACTTTGAAAGGATAAGACTTGAGCTAGAAGGCTTTATCTACAATCAGGATAAGTTCTAGTAAGGGATTAGGTGGCTAGGCCTCGGATTTTAACTCCCACGGCTCAATCCGTCCTGGAATACGACCCAGGCTCTAACGGTCTGTCGTAGGGCCGTTACTCCACTCCGACGCGCCTACCCTTGGCCGTCATATTTCCTGTGGGTTTGTTTTTTTTAAAAACATGTTCTGTGGCGATTAACGGTCCTAGGGCAGACCGTCGCTATTTGTAACGGACGAGCTATGATCCGTTATATTTTCAGTCACTCGGGTGTCTCTCTTCTGGGTTAAACGACGGTCAGGTTAGGACCGTTGCTTCACTCTGACGCGTCTCCCTCTGGCCGTTGCATTTCCTGCTGGTAATTCTAAAATCATTATTCTGCCATGATTAACGGACTGGCAATTGGCCGTTATTCTCCTATGACGCACCTTCAATGGACCGTCACTTCTCCTGCAGTACCTCTACTAAGTAAAGCTTTGTGATGATTAACGACCTTTGATCTGCGCGTCATTTGATTATCTGAGCCACGACCGTTACTTTCTCTGCTGCTGAATTCAGGCAATTCCTTCTGCCCCTGCCTAGACCTGGCGGTCTTTCACATCTGTACACCACATCTTCTCCACAGTTACTGCACATGTTCATCCATTCATGTCTTAGTCCACACACACACACATCAAACAACCATTCATTCATTCACACATTCACCCTCACGCGTAAAAAAAAAAAGAAAAAAGAAGAAAAGAAAACATAGAAAACCGAAACAAAAGGTAATTTCATTCCATTTTGCCAAAAGTTATATACAAGTAAAAACAGAAACACAGAAATAAATACATCACTCGGCCGGCTTATCCACCGGGCCGCCCTCATCCTCTCCACCCTCGGGTCTCCTGGTCGGAGGCGCTATGGAAGCGCTCTCCTCCTGATGACCCCTTTCCGCCCTCTCATTCCTCCGCTGAGCAGAGGAACTGACAAGGTAGTCTGCCGCCGATCCGGTACGGGCAGCGCTCCTTGGCGCTCCGCTATGGGAAACGCTCCGCTCCGGTCCTCGGCCCATCATCCGTATGGTCCTCTCCAAGGTCCGGACCTCGATCTTCATATCGTGGGCCTCGAGTCGCGCAGCTCGTGCCTCGGACCGGTATCTCTCCAGGTCTGCCATCTGCATGGCAGTCCGTGCAAGCTCTCCCCTCAGACGAGCCGTCTCTGCTCGGAGAACCTCTATCTCTGCTCGGGCTTGATCGGTCTCAACCCGGCTTCTCTCTACCTCTGCCCTCGCCCGGGTGGCCTCAGCCACTGCTGCTGCTAGCTCTACCGCCTGTAGATTGCATTGCATTGCATATAGTTAAGTCATATGAATTATATTGGCATAAGCATAATCATAAGCATAAGCATGTCACATCTTACCCGCTCTGCGAGGGTGGCCTCCGCCTCCTCGGCCCGGGCAATTGCCCGAGCAAAATCAGCATCCCGCTCAGTCCTGTCTCCCGCAGGCTGCTGAGGACGACGACGGGGCATCTGGTCCTGCTCGTTGGGCTCCCTCGGCCCGCTGTATTATCATAGTCAAAGCATTAGCATCATTCATAATCATGTAGAAAGTATTTAGAGTCTTACCAAGAGCTCCAAAGCAGTCCGGTACCCGTCCCGCTGTTGGATGGTGGAGTGGAGTAGCCCTTCCAGCTCGGCTATCCGTCCTTCAGGATCTAGCTGCATTTAGAAAGCATGAGTCAGCATTCATCATCTTGCATTTTCATATAGAAAGGTTTTTTAGGTTTAGAATTGCATACCGGTCGTCGGGTACCTCGGTATACCCGGTCGCCGTAGAATCGAGCGAAGGCCTTCAGGTAGGCCTCGTCGCTCTCATCCCGATCCTTCACAGCCCTGCCTCGCTTCCTCCAGTCGAGGACGTACTTCGCCTTCCGGGCGCGCCAATCCACATTTCCACTGATGCCCCTCGCCGACTTGCCTGGGTGGTCATCATTGCGATGCGGAAAGGTCACCTCGGGCTGGTGTAGTCCCCGAGTCCGTAGGATCAGCCTGTAGTGCAGAGGCTGGATGATATGGATGCAGTGCAACCATATGTCTCGCCCCCGGTACGATAGAGACGCCTCTACCCACGGTTGTCCCGTGTAGCCTTCGCCGCGGTACGGGGTCCATCTCACCTGAAAGCATTTTAATTCATTCGTCAGCATTTGTCAGCATTAGAAGCATATAGAAGCATATAGAGGCATGTAAAGCACATAGAAATCATTTTGAGTCCCGGGCTTACCGATGTGTGTGGGTAGGAGTCCAGGTCATCCTGGATCATCCGGGTCAGTCTAAGGATCGATCCCGTGTCCCTCGCCACCGACCATCGCCTCGCGATTGGTATGAGGCCGGGATGGAGTAGTGCGCCTCTCCCGATGCCTGGGAGGTGCATATAGCTCCAGATCTGCATTTTAGAAATCGAGTCAGTCGCATCATTTGCATAACTCATTTGCATAAATCACAGCATAATCATGGCATAATAGAACGCATTGAAAGTGCATTTACCTGTAGGAAAGGCGAGAAGCCGCCCAGCATCGTCTGCCGATCCGTGGTGCTCAGGGAGTCGAACAAGAATGCAAGTACTGCTGCTCCCCATGCGTACTTCTTAACTCTGCTCAAATCCTCTATCATCGGCAGCAGTCTGCAGCTGATGACGTCTGCCCGAGTCGTGAACAGGAGCTTCCCGAACAGTAACATCAGGAAGCGCCTGAGCACTCTATCTCCCTCCTGTCCTGCCTCTGCCGCCACGCGAGGGCGCACCTGGTCGATCACTCTGCCCAGATGCTCCTCAGGCAGCTCTCCCACAGTGATCGTCGCTCCTCTCAGCCCCAAGCTCTCCTGCAGCACTGATCTCGCAAGCTGGGAGGAAGACTGTCCCGGCCTGATCAGATCTAGCCCGAGCAGCTGCTGCGCTATCTCTCGGTAGTCGCCGTATGTCCATCCGGTCACTGCAGAGCCATGGACTCTCAGTCCAGTAATCCTCGCCATGTCTTCCAGTGTGGGGATCATGTGGCCCCATGGGAAGATGAACTCCCTGCTGATCGGGTCCCATCTCTCGTGCAGTGCATACAGCAGTGGCGTATCCATCCGAATCACCTCGATGCTGAGCACCTCGGCGAATCCCATCTCGGAAAGTCTCTCTCTCTGGTAATCGGGCAATGCCTGGTACACTGCCCGGATCTGAAGCCAGGAGATCCGTGATCTTCTCTTTCCCTGCATTGCATATTAGATCATTAATTAGTCCATTTGCATCATATGAACGTTGCATAAACATTAATAATTGAAAAAAAAAACAAAAATTTGAATCCCTGGCAGAAGTAACGGCCCTGGGTTGGGGCGTCGCTTGTCTCTGACGCACTCAGGGTGGAGCGTCAGGGGAGTGACGGTCGCTGGCAGGACCGTCACTTCGTCTGCTAGTTGGGGTTTTTTCCCCTGCATTCCCATGGCTTCCCGTGTTGGCCAAATGGCCTACAAAGCTCCCTAGTGGGTTCGTAGACCCATTTCTATCCTTATTCCCCACATGCATTCATGAATTAAAAACAAAAAAATCAAAAATGAAATCTAGGGCAAGGCGGCCTACCTCATGGTCCGTGCCTCTCTTCCTTTTCTTCTCTGGTTCTCTGGGTTCCTCCGCACCCAGTGGAGCTTCCTCTCCGTCCTGCGCGACCGTGGGGACCTCTTCTTCCTCTCGTGGGCTTCTCCTTGTCGTTTCTTCCTCCACGGTTGGCGGAATCGCCTCTCGTTCGAGCCGGCGGTGGAACCGCCGTATCGCCATTCTCTTCCCTCTCCCTCTCTTCTGTGGAGGCGGCTGAGGAGCTTCGTCGCCGGCCATGGTGGTCGTGGGGGTTGGGGTCGCCGGAGCTCTCCTTGGTTTGGGGTTTTTGATTGTTTGGAATGGAATGAACGGGCCGTGACCGTTCGGTTGTTTTTTTGAAAACTCAGGAAATGCGACGGTCTATCGACCGGCCGTCACATCCTTCTGACGCCTCTTGCATAGGCCGTTACATGTGTTGGCACTGTTTTATTGAAGAATGTGAACCGCCTGGTTTATGACGGACTAGGGGTGGTCCGTTACTTTATGTAACGCACGTACATGAGACCGTTACAAACTTGCAAGTTTCTTGATGAATTAAATGGTCTAATTAATGGCAAAATGGTTCCATTTTCTTCCATGTTGTTCCTTATTGATGCCTCTCGCATGTACAAATGGTTACGACTTGGTACATGATCATTTTTATTGTTGGCTAACCTATCTTTCATGAAGGAATTATGAGTGAAGTCGTGCTTTATCATCCGTCAGGCAGGTAAGTCAGGTATTGTATCGTTCCCTCATCCCCTTAATGCATTACTATATGTTATCTATGATATATTACCTTGAGAATCGGCTGGTCATTCATGTGTCCTGGGATCTGATATTCCCCTTAAACAAAAATGATGATGATCTAAGTTCACATGAGTAATCGTTGGATAGGCCGTTAGATTGGAAAATTTGGGGACGATGGTTCTATCTTGCACGCCGTGGTTACAGATGGTGTCCTGACTCTGATTACTCCGACCTAGCAATATTATTCTCGAGTATTTTATTATTTTATCTTTCTTTGGATTTTGTTTTGAAGATTTTGTTTTCCTTTAGCCCAGCATGCATCGTGCGCATTCTTTGAGCATTCATGAGTTTCATCTGTTCAAGATATCTCAGTGATGGTGAACAGCTGTGTTCTTAATCCCGAATAAGGAGAATCATTCCATTCTGAATTAGAAGGCTTTCTTCGATTTGCTCGCTTGATCTGGTTCGCTGAAGATTCCTGTCTGGAGTTTAGTCTCTTTCCTTTCTGTTGCCTCCGGCGGCTAGCCGTGTTTTCCTTTCCTTAGTTAATTAGTTCCTCCAGACTTGCGTCCTTTGGTTGGCTATTTCCTTGTGATCAATTTGAGGTTTTCCAGAAAATTCCTATCGCTTGTTGGTAAAGAACGGGTGTCGTTTACCTTAACGCCCTCTTTTTGATCCACTCCGCTTCATCTCCGCTTCATCTCCATGTTCCATTTCACTTTCACTTCACCTCCGCTCGCTCCCCTGCAAAGAGGACGTTAAGGAGGGGCATCTGTTGACACCCGTTTTATACCCAATAAGTTGGGTCGTCTCCTTATTCATTCAATATGATGCTCCGAGTTGTTCATTCTTTGATGAGTCTATTGATCAGTTGAAACCTGTTTCTTGGGTCTTGAATTCCTGGATTAAGATGTGGCTCCCGGTGGCATTTCGTTGGATGAAGCTTAGCAAAACCCTTCACTTTATTTTTTGAACCTCAATGCAATAACGGTCTGGACTAGGCGCGTTGTTTCATTATAACGCATGGGACCTGGGCCGTTACTCTTTGAAGAGTCCTAAGGCTTAAGGCCTCATTTTCAAAGCGTATCCTTTTGATTCCACGTTGATAATAACGGTCTGTTGTGCAGCCGTTGTTTCACTATGACGCCTTATGCCTTGGCCGTCGCTTCCTTGAAGAGTCCAGCTTGTTTGAGTCTTTTTCCCGTTGATCTTATCCTTTGGGATATGGTTGAAAGCAACGGATGGTCCCCCATGCGTTACTTCTAAGTGGCGGTCTGTCGTGCAGCCGTTACTTCCTTCCGAGAGTCCTGATAGTTCAGGCCTTTTCTCTGCTACTCCGTGGTCGAGATAAGGGTTTGAATTGACGTTATCTCTTTTAAATCCGATCCTCAGGACCTCCCGTTCGATCCTATGGACTCTTGGTGATATTATCTTCGAGGATTTGCTAAGAGTTATCTCCTTTCACATCTGAATTATCCTCTGCTCAACCTAAGAGTTTGAGGGTCTATAAATAGAACCCTTGACTTCATGGCCAAAAGAGAGGAGATTTGAATTCGCGACGAAGTGCTGCCGAACTCAGGAGCCATCTTCATCCAGGAGGAACTGCTTCCCACGTCCATCCATCTTCTAATCAAGGAAGTACTTTGGTTTTGTCTTTCCAGTTCATCCTTGCATGCTTGAGTTCTTCCTTGGTTTTTCCCCAAACAAAGCATTGTCCCTCCTCTTTCTCCACGTTTTTCACTGTTCTTTAAGCATACAAACATCCTCCCAAACTTTTAAAAACACCCAGAGGGGTTAAAAAACCAAAACTCCCCGGTAATTCCCTCTCCTTTTGATGTTCTTAAGCTCTTTAAGAATTGATGATATGCTTGTGAAGAGGGCTAATTGAGGTTGTCTTGTCTTGTCTTTCTACATCTTTGGCAGGTTTACAGGTTCATTAGCACGAGGCCCAAGTCTTCTAGCCGGCTGGAGGAGTTGGAGTTAAAAGAATTCAAGCTTTACTACTGCAGGTTACCTGACGGTCTGGTGCAGGCGCGTCACTATCTTCCGACGGTCTATCGTGCGACCGTCGCTTCCAAGCGACGCACGGGGTCCTGGCCGTTACTTCCAAGTTGATCTGCAGGCTTTCTCTGGTTTTCTCTCCCGTGGGCGGGTGCTTCATCCACCTATTTCCAAGGTACATTCGAGTCTTTGACTTGTGTTTACTTTGGTGGCGATCACGTCTTTCCTTGGTATTGGGCATTAGCTATCTTCTTCATCAACAATCTTTATTTTCCTTGCTCGTTCCACCTTCACGGTGTGTTTTTATTTATTCCTTGCTCCACGCCCCGTCGTGTGTTTTTTTTCCTTTTCCTTAGCGTAATTTGATTGAGATAGCATGCCCATGCCAGAGCTAGCTATGATTGCCTAGGTTCATGTTCACATGTTCACAGGTTTGAGTAGATCTTTGATTGCTTGTTTGTCATCTTGCCATATTACTTTGCAAACCTCAAAAGTAAGATAAAAGATAGGCAAATAAATATCAACACTAGTGTCAACCTTTTACCCACATCTGTTTATGAGCAATTTGATATAGGGGAACTCAAGCCAACCCCCGTCATTCTCCAACTGGCCGATCGCTCAGTCAAGACTTCTCGAGGTTTGATAGAGGATGTGATTGTGAAAGTCCATGATTGCTACTTCCCCGTTGATTTCCTCATTCTTGACATGGCCTCCTCCTCGGAGCTAAGTCACACCCCAATCATCCTAGGCCGCCCATTCCTTGCTACTGTAAAAGCCAACATCAATTGTGCTACGGGGACGATGGACATCTCATTCGGTGGTCAAAAAGTTTCTCTCAATGTGTTCAAAGCCTCCCAATATTTGGACCTAGATGAAGAATGCCACTTCATAGACATCTACGATGAACTTATTGAGAATCATCTGGGCATGGGTCAAATAAGGGAGGTCAATGCTCTTCAAGATTCCCCTCATCATAGTAGCATTTGGCATAAGGTTGAACCACTTCCAGCTTTGCAAGATGAACCAGCCCTTCCATCACTTGAAAGTCCTCCTAAACTTGAGCCTAAGCCCCTTCCGGACTCTCTCAAATATACATTCCTAGGCCCCGATCAACCTTCCTGTTATCTTAACTTCCAATCTTACCCCTACCCAAGAAACACTTCTCCTAGAAGTTCTTAGGACTCACAAGAGTGCCATAGGTTGGACAGTGGCCGATCTTAAGGGGATAAGTCCGTTTATTTGTATGCATCACATTTACATAGAGGACAACGCCAAACCTAGTCGGGAAATGCAAAGGAGGCTGAACCCGAACATGAAGGAGGTGGTGAAGAAGGAGGTTGTCAAATGGCTCGATGCGGGAATTATTTATCCCATATCGGATAGCCAATGGGTGAGTCCCACTCAAGTGGTTCCTAAGAAATCGGGACTCACCGTGGTCCAAAATGAACAAGGAGAAGATGTGCCCACTAGGCCCACCACGGGATGGAGAGTGTGCATCGATTATAGGAAACTCAATGCCATGACCAAAAAGGATCATTTTCCACTCCCCTTTATTGATCAAATTCTAGAGAAATTGGCGGGCCAAAGATATTTTTGTTTCCTAGATGGATATTCTGGGTACAATCAAGTGGCCATTTATCCGGAAGACCAAGAGAAGACCACATTCACTTGTCCATATGGAACATTTACCTTTCGGAGAATGCCATTCGGTCTTTGCAATGCACCGGCCACTTTTCAAAGGTGCATGATGGCCATTTTCTCTGATATGGTAGGAGAATTCTTGGAGATCTTTATGGATGATTTTTCTGTGTTTGGGGAGTCATTTGAAAACTGCTTGGAAAATTTGAAGAAAGTGCTTGCGAGATGTATTGAAACCAACCTTGTTCTTAGTTGGGAAAAGAGTCACTTCATGGTTCAAGATGGCATAGTTTTGGGCCATATTGTGTCCGAACGGGATATAGAGGTGGATAAAGCCAAGATCGACCTTATTTCTAATCTCCCTCATCCGACCTCTGTGAGGTAAATTCGTTCATTCCTCGGCCATGCCGATTTTTACCGCCGGTTCATAAGTAACTTTTCTAAGATTGCCCGTCCGTTAACTCTTCTCTTGGCCAAAGACACTCCATTCCATTTAGATGCTGCCTGTCTTGAGGCTTTCGATACCCTTAAAGAGGCTTTGACCAAGGCACCCATTCTCCAATCTCCTAATTGGTCTTTACCTTTTGAAATCATGTGTGATGCCTCCGACTATACTATCGGGGCAGTTCTAGGCCAAAGAATTGACAAGTGTCCGGTGGTGATATATTATGCGAGTCGCACCCTCGCTGATGCTCAGCTTAACTACACCACCACAGAAAAGGAGCTGTTAGCTGTTGTCTTTGCCCTTGAAAAGTTTCGATCATATCTCTTAGGGGCAAAAGTCATTGTGTACTCTGATCACTCAGCTCTCAAATATTTTTTCTCTAAAAAGGATGCCAAACCTAGACTCATTAGGTGGATCCTCCTACTCCAAGAATTTGATCTTGAGATCCGAGATAAAAAATTTTCTGAGAATAAAGTTGCCGATCATCTTTCTCAGATTCTCACAACTGATAATGCGCCTTTGCAAGATTCATTTCCAGATGAACATCTCCTGTCCATCACCCATAGTCAACTCCCATGGTTCGCAGACATTGTCAATTACTTAGCTGTGAGACAAATTCCTAATGGGTGGTCTAAACATGAAAAAGAACGTTTCTTTGCCAAAATCAAACATTATTACTGGGAAGATCCTGAATTGTTCCACGTAGGTCCAGATCAAATAATTAGGAGATGTGTCCCTGAGGAAGAACAACAAAGCATCTTGAATTTTTGTCACACTCTATCTTGTGGGGGACACTTCGCGGGAAAGAAAACAGCCGCCAAAGTGTTGCAAAGTGGATTCTTCTGGCCCACTCTCTTCAAAGACGCCTATGAATTTAGCAAGACTTGTCTTAGGTGTCAAGCCATTGGAAACATGAGCAAACGCGATATGATGTCACTCAACCCCATTCTAGTGGTCGAAATCTTTGATGTGTGGGGAATTGATTTTATGGGGCCCTTTCCGCCATCATTCGGATATGAGTACATTCTTGTGGCAGTCGACTATGTGTCTAAATGGATTGAAGCCATTGCCACTCGAACTAATGATCACAAAGTTGTCATGAAGTTTGTCCGAAATAATATATTTTCAAGGTTCGGGTGTCCGAGGGCGATCATTAGTGATGGAGGTTCTCATTTCACTCATGCCCAATTCTGAGCTCTTCTCAGGAAATATGGGATCACTCAAAAGATTGTCACCCCCTATCACCCCCAAACAAGTGGCCAAGTGGAGACATCCAATAGGGAGATCAAAAATATCATGCAGAAATCTGTTAGGCCCGATAGGAAGGATTGATCCGAAAGATTGGATGACGCTCTTTGGGCCTATCGGACAGCATACAAAACCCCCATTAGAATGTCTCCATATAGGTTAATCTTTGGAAAAGCTTGTCACCTACCTGTTGAGCTTGAGCATAGGGCCTATTAGGCTATTAAGCAGTTCAATTTTGACTTAGCCCAAGCCGGATCTCATAGGACCCTACAACTAAATGAGTTGGAGGAGCTGAGGAATGAAGCCTATGAAAATGCCAAGATTTACAAAGCCAAGACCAAAGCTTTCCATGATAAACACATTATGAGAAAATCATTTCAACCTGATCAAAAAGTTTGGCTCTTTAATTCAAGGTTGCGCTTATTCCCCGGAAAATTAAAGTCTAGATGGGATGGACCATTTGTTGTGCTCAAAGCCTTTGATCATGGTGCTGTCAAAATTCTAGATCCTAAAAATGGTCAAATTTTCACTGTCAATGGTCAGCGTCTCAAACTCTACTTGGAGAACACACAACTTCTATCAAAGGAATCAATCCCACTGAGTGACCCATGATAAATACAAGAATGTCGTCTGGCTGAAGACGTTAAATTTAGCGCTTGTTGGGAGGCAACCCAACCATTTCTCTTCAAAAATCTAGTGAGTCATTTTTATTTGTGTTTATAGGAGCTGGAAGAAGTCGTTCGTAAAATTACCTACCAAAATAGCCATGTCTGCGCACCCCAGGTTGTACCTTTCCTTCCCAATCATTCATGTATGCATTGTCATGTTCATATATTCTACATGTCATTGAGGATAATGTCATTCAAGTTGGGGAGGAGAGAAAAATTTTCATGATGCATATTGCACAACATGATAGGAGTTTTATCTTGCATGTCATCATTCCATGAAAGTAGAAAGATGTAAACCCCATTTTGAGTTTCATGATTCATGCTTAATTTAAAAGTAATTCTGGAATAGAAAAGACTAGGGAGAAGGATGATGGGAAATTTAGTCAATATAGTCATGGAAAACTGACATAAGAATCCCTTTAAAGTTCATGTGCACTTTGAGAAAAGAAAAAAAAGAAAAAAAAATTCATGTTTCACACTAATGAAACAAGCAAGACAAGTCCTCTGCTATTTTTTTGTATGATGTCGGATATTATGCACTTCTTAAGAAAAGAGATCTTTTTACAAAGTTTTCTGCCAAATTATCTATCAAATAAGCGTAATGGTACAAAAAAAAAGAGAAAAAAAAATAAAAAAAAATATACCATGAAAAATGTCCCTAGTCTTAGTAACCGGGCCTACTTCACCTAAGACGTGTTGAGGTTCGCGTAAAACGGAAAAGGGAACCTTGATCTGTGAAACCGGGCCTGCTTCTCCTAAGGCAAGAGTCGAGGTTCGCGTTGAGCAGTGAAGGGTAGTGCAGCATCATGTGTGGTATAAAAGATCCCAAAGGGACAAAGCAATAAGACAGACAAAAAGTTAATATACATAATGCTCTGATCTAAGAGGTGCAGGGTTGAAAGGCATTTGTTTGGAATAGCGAATGAGGGCCGTAATTATCTAAGCTGTGGATTTGGTAGTTATTTATGCACAAGTGCTATTGAGCTTTGATTTGAATTCTTGATCATGTAGTTCCTACGTAAGGCTAGTGTGTATTAATGATTCCAGATTCTTAATCTTTGGTTGATTCTATGAAGGGAGAGCTAGATATGAGAGTATGAATTTTATAAACTCTTGTTAGTTCTAAATTTTAATTTTATTTGCATTGCTAAGGGACTAGCAATGAGTAAGTTGGGGGGTGTGATAAGTGTTCATTTTCGATGATAATTCATCACATGTACACCGTTTTATGTGCATATAATTAGATAATTATGCATGTCCCATCATTAATCTCAACTTTACATGTAAATTAAGTATTTCACATAAATTGATTAATTTGGTGATTTATTTAAGGAATTAAAGTTGAGGGCCATGAGCATTAATTCTCCATTGCATAATTAATCATGAGCATTTAAGATTTATGTGCACATTATGATAATTTTTATGGACTAAAGTGCAATTATGTGTGTGTAGGACACCAAAGGTAATTACAAAAGAAGCCGAGGGCAAAACTGTCACCACTACTTTGACCAAGTCAAAAGCACATATTTTGATTGGAGGGAAAAGAAATTTCAAAAGTTTGAAATTGAAGAAAAGAAACACATATTTCGGTTGGAGGGAAAATTGAATTCAAAGTTTGAAATAAAGGAGAGGAATGATGAGCCTTGGGAAGGGGGTTGTCCAAAGCCCAAGGAGGGTGTACTCACCTACTTTTTCTCTTCCCCATGCATCATATTCTACTTAAATCCTATCCATCCACCTCCTTTGATACAATCTCCACCCTCCATCTACCCAACTTTTCCTATAAATAGCCCATGACAAGAAGGAGAAGGGTGTTCTTCTTTTGGCAATTTCTCTCCCAACCTTAGGCCTCCGAGTTCTCCCTTGTAAGTTCGTTTTCAGCTCATGCACTCTCCATCAAAGTTCTTTGTTTTTAAGTTCTCTACAACGTCTTCTTCTGGAGCATCTTATAGTTCCTTATAGTTTCTAATCTATTTCGTATTTTTCACTGTGCTGTCCAGTTCATCTGCAAATCCATGTTTCTCTCTGTTCTTTTCTAAATTTCTCCCCCTTCTAATCATTTTCGTCTCTTATGGTCTTCATGAAAGTTCTTTATTTTTACGTTCTCTACAACTTCTTCTTCTGCACTATCTTTTAATTCCTTCTGGTTTTCAATCTATTCCATGTTTTTCACTGTGCTGTCCTGTGATTTCACTGTTCATCCGAGGTTCTAACTTTTGTTATTTCTCTGTTTTGAAGTCCTTCCACTCTTCTTTTCTCTCTGCGTTCTTCATCAAAGTTCTTCCTATTATGTAGATCTATATTTTCTTCTTCTATCACTTCCTCCAATTCTTCTTTGTTTACGAGTTATATTTATTTTCTCACTGTTTTACTCTCCCATCTTCTTCTTTCTTCATCTCCACACAAACCCTTCCACATTTCTCTCTATATTTCTCTCCAAAGTTTATCCTCCACAACTCCCCTTTCATGGCGGCGTGCACATCAAGACGGGCGACGTTCCAAGGCTCGTGACGTGGACGGCGACGGCTTCTTCATCCATCACTTTCCACGGCGATCTCTTTCAAGGCGGAGCGATCCTCTCCAAGGCTCGGGGAGGAGGAGACGACGGCGTCATCTCCATTGCTACTACTATCTTCACATCTCATGCCCCTCTTTTTATTATTACTTTTGTGTTATGTTACTTCATTGTAATCTTGTCACCTCTTTGTTGTAAGCTTGTTTTGCACTTCATCTACTCTTTCTTTTAAGTTAATGAAGAGAGTTATTCTTTTGATCTAGTTCTTGATCTTCTTCCATCTCTACCCCCTTCTTCTATCTCTTCCTTTCACTTCATGCAATTAATTTCTATAGCATAGGTGCATAATCATAGGTGTTTTAATTAAGGGTTTGGTTTGTTCTTCATTTCACTATTTTCTTTAAGCAAAGCCAAATCACAAGTGTTTTTTCAAAGGACTCTAAGGTTTTTAACTGTAAAAATCTCTTCTTCCCTGTGGATTCGACCCGTGCTTGCCATAGTACTAAGTTCTCTTTTGATCATTTTGTGCGAGTTCGGTTTTAAGATTATTAGCGCGCGTGTTTTAAACGACGAACTTTTGCGTTATCAATACCGACGAGATCTTCTCCACTGGGAGATCCTCAGTTACCATAACCTTCTGAAGATACTCCATCAAGGCGTCCTGATGGGTTTTCGACCCCTTGATTAGCCCGAGAATGGAGATCCGAGCTGGTGTTTTATCCAAGTGTTTTAACAGGTCATATTGTGTCCCGGGGATAAACTCCTCTGGCTGCTCTTCAGTGTCTTTCTCTGGCTGAGACTGCTCAGGGACCTGACTGTTTTGGGAAAAAATCCGATGGAACATCCTTCCACTATGGAGCACCATGGCTAGTGGGTTTGGTGGCACCTCTACAAGATTAGGTACGGGATTTAGCAGGGGGTCAAGGGGTATTGGTGGAGGAATAGTTAACAAAACAGGGGCAATGGAAGGTGTAGGGGCTTTGATGAGTGGTTTGTTAGGTGGAGGTATGGTGGAAGTGGATGAGGTCTCGGATGGATGGTGGATGATTAGGGGTTTGGAAGGTGGAGGCATAGTAGATGTTGATGGGGCCCCGGATGGGCGGTGGGTGATGAGAGGTTTCGAGGGTAAAGGGGTTATGGTGGAGGTGGATGATGTTTGCTGAGGACTCAGTGGAAGGTTAACAGTAGGGATGCGGATGAGAGGATGTGACGGTGGTGGAAATGGGTGAGGCGTTATTGCAGGTTGTGCTACGGGTCGAGAATAGACAGGTGCGGGACGGATAAGGCATGGAGGTTGGTTTGGAACATGATTGGCGACAAGGATAGAGCTGCCTTCCGTATGCCAATCTTGCCCTCTTCCAACTTCCGGGAAGGAAGAGATGGGGTTGACTTGGTGGTTGGGTTGTTGGTGCGCCGGTAATGGATTTTGGAGGATGCCCATGTTTGGCTGTTGCTGTGGTGCCTGCTGAGGCTGTTGTAGTTGTTGTTGTTGTTGTTGTGGTTGTTGTTGTTGTTGCTGCTGCTGCTGCTGCTGTTGCTGTTGTCTAGGAGGAGGTCTCCTGGCCTTCATCATGGCAACATATCGCCTCATTTCATCCAAATCTATTTGATGTTTATCATTCATATCATAGATATAATCTCTAAAATGGAAATAATTTTCCACTGTATGACCCGGTTGTCTATGGAAGACACAATATCTAGAAGTGTCAACGTTCGTGGGCCATATGGCTCTTTCCTTAGACAAGGTGAGTATATTAGCAGCCATGAGAGCATTAAAAATGTCCGATAATGACTCTGGCAAAGGTGGGTAGTGATTTCTCATTGGGCCAATTGGCCTCCTCTGTTGTTGGGGGCCATAGTCCCTGGGTGGTGGAACTTGATTATATTGAGGAGGTCGTTGTTGTTGTTGTTGGAGATGGAGTGGTTCAGGCATATTGTTCTGGAGGAGATTATTTTGTGGGGGAGGACGATATAGTTGCTGACTTTGTTGGTCCTGATGAAAGGGGAATTATGGAGCTTGTGGAGGCCTGGGGTTGTCTTTCCGGTTGGGATTACCAACTGCACTTACCTGCTCATTCGTTACGACCCCTTCTGTCACCCCACCTTGGACACCAGTGCTTGGTTTCCTAAACACCCTTGGCTTTGATGGCTCGAACATATGCATGAAGGGGGAATCTTTCAACTGTGTTTGGATATATCGAGCCCTCTCATACAGTTCCTCCATAGTGGTGAGCTTGTTCATTGCCAGGACATGTCTGAATTGCGGAGTGGCATTAGACACGATCATCTTCACATGTTCCAATTCCGAAATGGGGTCTCTCACTTTTTCTGCCAAGGATCTCCATCTATCAGCAAATTGGATGAAATCTTCGTCCGACTTCATTTCTCGGCCACCAAGTCGGTAATAGAAAGGGAGGGACCGACTCTATCCCGATATTTCTGTAGGAATTTTCGTTGCACTACGTCAAAGTTCTCAGCCTCACTCGGCTCTAGGGAATAGAACCACTCTAAGGCGGGACCATCCAATGATCTCCTGAAGAGGTATGCCAGGGATCTTTGATCATTCTGCCAAAACGAGGACTCATACATAAAGTCCTTCAAATGAATGAGAGGGTTGCCTGTGCCGGTGTACCGTCGGTACGTTGGCATTTCAGAAGGAGGGAGATGGAATACTGGAAGGATTGGTAAAGAGATCTCAGGCGCGGATTTGACATCCAAAATCTTTTTGAAATCTCGGAATTGTTCATCCATCTTGTTCAACCTATGAAGGAGAGATTGGTTAACCTCATCGTAAGGAGCAGGTTGTGGTGGCCACTGAGGCCTTGCAGAAGCCTGAGAAGGGAATTCCGGATGAGAGAGACGTTGTGGCATATCAGCAAATGGAACTGACTGAAATGTCGTATGAGGAATTGGTGGAACTTGAGACTAGGGAGGTAATTGGAAAGAGGGAGGTTGCGGACGTTGTGGCATATTAGTAAATGGAACTGACTGAAATGTTGTATGAGGAATTGGTGGAACTTGAGACTGGGGAGGTAATTGGAAAGAGGGAGGTTGGAGACTTGTCTGCACAAGAGGGAATGAGGAAGGGATTGCCTGTACAGGCTCTTGAGTAGGGAGGGCAACTCGTGTTGGGTTTTGAGGAGTATAATCAATAGATTTCCCTTTTAAGACGGCCTGAAAGGCTCAGATCTGATCGGAATTGAGCTGTGTGTTCGCGAGAACACCTAGCAAGGAGGAAATATCTTGCGGCGGGGATGCTTCCCCGATGGTGGTTCGCACCTCATATGAGGGCTCACGGGAGGAACCTGCGTCCTCAGCAGGGACATGTGTCCCGTGGTGACTCGGGGCCGGATTCTGACCGTTCCCGGACATTTCTTGATCTTTTTCGGAACGCGAGATTTTACCGGAACGCAATATCATACACACTCAAACCAATAACAAAGATTAACAAACAAGTTGATGTTTAACGCCTTTTTTGTTTTCTTTTTGTTTTCCCTTTTTTTCTAATCTAATGTTCACACCACATGAGAGACCCTAGTTGCAATATTGGTTTCTGCCGTGTCATCTAAGGACACTCGACTCACCACGAATGGGTTGACTATCTCCAGGGGACTTCAGTGGTACAACTAGCCCAGTGAATGAAGAGGGAATCCTTCGATGTCGGGGACTTACGGAGGTCTCAATGAAGGAGATCCTAGTCCGTCGAGATGAATTCTCGACGGAGAGTCCTTCCTTCACCAAGAAAGGGTGATCCTAAAAAAAGGAACAAAAAAATAAAAATAAAAGGGAGATGATATGTAATGCAGTGCTGAATTTAACAAGAGATATATAAACAGACAACAAATATATACAACAAAAGAAATTAAACAAGCATCACAACACTCCTTTTCCGTAACGACACGACTCTTTTCAGATCTTACAAGGGATTGTGGAAGAATGCACGTAGTGAATGAAGGATGAAATTGGGATGACAAAGTACTATTGGGGAGACAAATGTAATGCGTAAGCGAAATCAGGAGGGGCACGCGTGGGTGCCAAAAGGAGGGGGCACACGTGGGTGCACGAGATAACGTCGACCTCTCAAGTAACCACAAGGGATCGGGGGAGTGCACGGGGTGCACGAGGGGAGTAGGCACACGTGGGCGCAATAGGGAAAGGCACACGTGAGTGCCGAAAGGAGGGACACGTGTGGGTGTCAAGAGGAAAAGGCACTGTGGGTGCCAAAAGTGGGCGCGCGTGGGCGCAATAGAAAAAGGCACTGTGGGTGCCAAAAGCTTGTGGGTAACCAAAGAAAGCAAAAAAGAGGTCCCACCGTGATCGCCAATCAGGTGTAGACGGCGGAGATCGTCCAACCTCGGGGGGTAAGAGAGGATAGTGATGAAAGGCTAGAGAAAAGTGAGAAGTAGACGGTTGAGATCGTCTACTCCGAATGCAAGAGGGGGTAGTGATGAAAAGTGAGGGAAGGGTAGTGGAAAACCCGTCCTGAAAGGAGCCTGCTAGTGAGACACAGTAAAATTTGAACTTACCCCAATTTCTGGTACGGGGCGGAGATAGGGACCCGAAGGTCCTCTCGCGCAAACTAACTCCCTCTTCAACAGGCGTAACCCGTTGCTTTGGGAGTATCTTTAGAGATACCGAATATTAGGGTAGGACGTAAGGTGACTTTGGGTAACAAGCGAAATGCAAAGTGTTGATGCGAACAATGGTGATGATGAAGGGAGCGGCGCAAGAATGAGGAGTGAGGGGTACTAACTTAGCAGTAAAAGCTGGAGAAGGTCTGACGGGAGTCGTTTCCACGGATTCAGGAGTGAGTGATACACAAAATAAAGATACACCACATTATAACAAACTGTTAATATCACGAAACGATAATAGCAACATGAATTAGGCAAACTAACTATAACAGGATATCACTTAACAGAACGTGATGACAGTAGTGTGAACAACATGAACCGCCACTAGGCATTGGCCTTTGCGGGGTTTTATAACAAATATGAGAGTAACAAGAACAATTGACAGAATGAGAATTATGAAAGAAGCCCTCGCGAGGAACTGGTTCCGTCAACGGGGCTGGGATGGAGAACAAGAAATAAAACCGCCGCGAGGAACGGATTCCTTGATCGGGGTTGGAACGAAAGTACAGGAAATGAAACCACCGCGAGGAACGGATTACTTGATTGGGGTTGGAACGAAAGTACAGGAAATGAAACCACCGCGAGGAACGGATTCCTTGATCGGGGTTGGAATGAAAGTATAGAAAATGAAACCACCGCGAGGAACGGATTCCTTGATCGGGGTTGGAACGAAAGTACATGAAATGAAACCACCGCGAGGAACGGGTTCCATGATCGGGGTTGGAACGAAAGTACAGAAAATGAAACCACCGCGATGAACGGATTCTTTGATCGGGGTTGGAACGAAAGTACAGGAAATGAAACCACTACGAGGAACGGATTCCTTGATCGGGGTTGGAACGAAAGTACATGAAATGAAACCATCGCGAGGAACGGGTTCCTTGATCGGGGTTGGAACGAAAGTACAGAAAATGAAACCACCGCGAGGAACGGGTTCCTTGATCGGGGTTGGAATGAAAGTACAGAAAATGAAACCACCGCGAAGAACGGGTTCCTTGATCGGGGTTGGAACGAAAGTACAGAAAATAAGACCGCCGCGAGGAACGGATTCCTTGATCGGGGTTGGAACGAAAGTACAGGAAATGAAACCACCGCGAGGAACGAATTCCTTGATCGGGGTTGGAACGAAAGTACAGGAAATGAAACCACCGTGAGGAACGGATTCCTTGATCAGGGTTGGAACGAAAGTACAGTAAATGAAACCACCGCGAGGAACGGGTTCCTTGATCGGGGTTGGAACGAAAGTACAGAAAATGAAACCACCACGAGGAACGGGTTCCTTGGTCGGGGTTGGAACGAAAGTACAGGAAATGAAACAACCACGAGGAATGGGTTCCTTGATCGGGGTTGGAACGAAAGTACATAAAATGAAACCGCCGCGAGGAACGGATTCCTTGATCGGGGTTGGAATGAAAGTACAGAAAATAAGACCGCCGCGGGGAACGGATTCCTTGATCGGGATTTAAACAGGAATTAAATGGGGAGGGGAACCGCCGCGGGGAACGGGTGAGAATAAAGTAAAGAACTAACACAACAGGAGTAAGGAGGATGTTATCACCAGAGCTAGTGTACCTCAAAATAGAAGAATGATCGCGTCTTGCCTCCAGGCAACGGGATGATGTGTGTTTCTTCTTCCTCTTCCTTCGGCCGGCCGACGGAGAGGGCTTCCATTGGTTATCCTTGCAAAACACAGCAGACGAAACAAATGGACAGTGGATTAGAATGAAAGTAGTGTAGTACCGGTCCCTTGATATGAAAATAGCAGAGTCATGTTCAAACGCGCACCTGGTTGGTGTTGTTTGAAACCCCTTTTAGACATAAAAAGGTAGATAGATGATATGATGAATGAACAAGGAGGGGTCTCTCAGGGAGAGAGACGCTATGGGAGTGACAGATAATGATGCATGCAATGCAACGCAACTAGTGAAACAAAAGCACATAGGACGACGTGGTGAGGAAGCTTCTTAAGAGGTTGACGATGGGCTCGAGGGAGCTTCACCAAGACGAAGGCAGCGTGAATACACGGCTGAGTGGAATATCTTCTCGTGCGCTCGACCTTCTTTATTTCGTCGACTTCAACAAAGATCAGAACGGCAGGTCCCTTTTTGCTCCATACCATGCACACCTACAAGCATACTCACGCACAGACTTAGAGAAGTAGAGGGAGATGAGGAAACTCCCCTCTATTTTTTGTATTTTTTTATTATTTGACTTTTTTTTGGATAAAGAAAATAAAAGGGAGGATATGTGATATATGTATATATGTATATGAAAGAGAGGCCATTGGAGAGAGAGATGCAGAGCAATAAAAGGGGGAGGGTGTATAAAATAATAAAGAAAAATAAAGAAAAGGTGAGATCGAGGGAGAGAGAGATGAGGGAAGAATAAAAAAGGGTGAAAAGAGAGAGGGGGGAAGGTAGAGAGAAGAGATAAAAGAGAGGGGAGAAAGAAGGTTAAAATAAAATAAAAAAAGAAAACAGAATGGGAGAAAGAGAGGTCGAGAGAGGGAGGGAGAGAAAGGGAGTGAGAGAAAGAGAATAGAGGGGGAGAGAGAGAACCGATACAGGGAGAGAGAGATGGGGAGAGCAGAAAGAGGAATAAATAAAAAAAAAATCAAAGAGATAGTGAGGGAGAGATCGAGAGAAAGAGGGGGGGAAGAGAGAAGGAGAAAGAGAGAGGGGAGAGAGACGAAGGGGGAGAAAAAGGAGGAAAGAGGGGGATTAAAAAATAAAAGAAAAGAAAAGGAGAGGTAGAGAGAGATCGAGAGAGAGTAAAAGAGAAGGGGAGGGGGAAAGAGAGAGGGAGAGAGAGAACACGTGAGGGAGAGAGGCAGAGAGAGGATGAGAGAGGTAGGAGAGGAAAATAAAAGAATAAAAAAAGAAAGAAAGAGGGATCGAGTGGGAGAGAGAGAACCAGAGAATAAAAAAAAGTGTGTGTATATATATAGTGGAGGGTTAACAGAGAACTTACGTGAGGGAGTAGTGAGAGAGAGATAAATAAAATAATAAAAAAAGATGAGGGAGAGAGATCGAGAGAGAGAGTGGAGGGGGAGAGAGAGAGAGGGTGAGAGAGAGATCGAGATAGGGGGAATAAAAAAATAAAAAAAAGGAAGAAGAGAGGGGGGGCGAAGGCAGAGAGAGAAGAGAGAAAAGAGAGAGGGGAGAGAGAGAGTGAGAGAAAGAGAATAGAGGGGGAGAGAGAAAACTGAGACGGGGAGAGAGATCGAGAGAGCAGAAAGAGAGAGAGAGAGAGGGGGGCGAGAAGAAAAAATAAAAAAAAGAAAAGTGAGAGATTGAGAGGGAGAGGGAGATTAAGAGAGAGAGGGAGAGAGGGGGAGAGAGAGAAGAGAGAGGGCGAGAGATGCGGCGGTGGGGGGAGAGACGGTCGCGGGAGGCCGGGAGGAAGAAACGAACGAGGAGGAGGAAGACGGAGGGGGAGAGAGAACGGCGGCGGCGGTCGCGGTGAGGACGTGTGCGGCAGGGGCTTCGCGGTGGTGTTGGCGGTGCCGAGGGGTGGCTCGGCGTCGGGGACGTGGACGGCAACGTCGGCGACGTAGGGTGACGACAGCAGCGATGATGACGGGGTCTCCCGGTGGTCTCGTGACGTCGACGGGGATTCTCTGAGGCAGTGGTGGAGTCGGTGCAACGGCGACGTGGAGGTGGCAGCGAGGTGGTGGCCGACCGGGGTGGACGGCTGCCTGGACGTGAGCGGCGACTGGCAACGTCGGTGACCGGCGGGAGGGCGACGGCAGGTGGAGCAGGTGGACGTCGGTGGCGTGGACGGACGAGCTCGGGGATGTGGGTGCGAGGCCGAAGGGTGCGGCGATGGTGGTGACCGGTGTGGACGTGCCCGGGAGAGCGAGTGGCCGGTGTTCGCGAGAGCGGTAGCGGCAGGTGATGCCGGTGGCAAGGAGGAGGGCGAGGTGGAGCTCGACAGGCGGTGGCCGGAGGATGCAGGTGGGCGTGAGGAAGGTGGCCGGTGGGCGACCGGGTATGCGGACGGTGGCCGAAGGCGACAGACGGAGGGTGAAACAACGGCGTCAGATGTTAGTGAGGAGAGGTGGGTTGTAAGGTGGCCGGAGGTAGAAGCTTCCGTAGTTGGTGGCTTGCGGGTGTGAACAGGGCCTTGGATGGTGGGTCGTAATGGCGGTGAAGGGAGCAGGTGGGGAGAAAGGGGAGAGGGATGGGGTTACAGTGAAAACTAGAGGGGTCGAGAGTGACCGAGGAGATGAGGGGGGTGGTTCACGTGGTTAGCAGGTGGGAGCGGGGGTGGTTTCACGGTGGAGGTGGAAGAAGGGAGATGGTGGCCGACGATGGAGCGGAGGCCGGAGGTGAGATGGCAGCGAAGGAGGCGGCTGGCAGTGGGAGTTTGCGAGAGAGTCAGTGGGAGTTGTGTGGGGTGGCGAGAGGGAAAGCAGAGGGAGTGATGTTTCTGGGAGATGGAAGTGGATGATCCGAGTGGAGTCTGTGGAGGGTTGGGAAGTGTGAGATGTTTCCAAGGGGGAATGGGGTGAGTGGAAGTGAGGAGGTTCTGGGAAGTGGAGGGGAGTCTCGGAGGAATGGATGATAGTTCTGGGGACTCTCTCTGGGATGAGGAATGGAGAAGTTCTCTCTTGCTCTCCCTGCTTCTCTCCGAGTGGGCAGCCTCTTGGCTTGAGTCGATCTGAAAGATGCCTTCATCAGGTGGGGGTTCACGTGGGTTTTGGCAGGGGGCAGAGGTAGTGGGAGACATGCCCTCTGGTTGTGGCAGTGGTGGTGGGTCTATGAACATCCGTCGACAGAATGGGGTGTGCATGCGGAGGAAAGGGAAGAAAGAGAGGGGACCAGATAACCCATGTGATCAGAATGGGGAATATGCAAACAATAAAAGTGGGGAACATGAGAGGGTCGTCATGAGTTGGCAAAAGGGGCAGGGAATAAAAGGACGAAGGAAGAAAGGGGGGACCAGGGAATGGAGAGATGGAGACAAGAAGTTTAATATAAACTAAAAGATATGTACAAGGTCGGTGCAGATCTGATGGGTTAGTGCACATGAGTAGGCCCATGCACGTTTACAGCACAGAAGTCGGTGCAGGGCGTCCTCGCACAGGCTAAAGTCGGTGCAGCCCTGGCGTGCTCGCAATACACATTGTACAGACTTTATTTTTAAAGATTGCACAAAAGTATGTACGTTGAAGAGAGATGCTCAGGGCATGCACAGACTTGCTATCAAAGAATGTATAGACTTGCTAAGGCAAATGTATAGACTTGCTAAAGAATATACGGACTTGCTAAATAATGTATAGACTTACTAAAGCTGAATGTACAGACTTGCTAGCTGAATGTACAGACTTGCTAGCTGAATGTGCAGACTTGCTAAGGCTGAATGTACAGACTTGCTAGCTGAATGTACAGACTTGCTAAAGAATGTACGGACTTGCTAAAGAATGTATAGACTTACTAAAGCTGAATGTACAGACTTGCTAGCTGAATGTACAGACTTGCTAGCTGAATGTGCAGACTTGCTAAGGCTGAATGTACAGACTTGCTAGCTGAATGTACAGACTTGCTAAGGCTGAATGTACAGACTTGCTAAGGCGAATGTATAGACTTGCTAAAGAATGTACAGACTTGCTAAAGAATGTATAGACTTACTAAAACTGAATGTACAGACTTGCTAGCTGAATGTACAGACTTGCTAGCTGAATGTACAGACTTGCTAAGGCTGAACGTACAGACTTGCCAAGGCTGAACGTACAGACTTGCTAAGCTGAACGTACAAACATGCTAAGCTGAATGTACAGACTTGCTAAGGCTGAACGTACAGACTTGCTAAGCTGAACGTACAGACTTGCTAAGCTAAATGTATAGACTTGGTAAAGGCATGTGCAGACTTGAATGTATAGACTTTCTGTAACGTACAGACTTGCTATGTATAGACTTGTTGCAATGTATAGACTTGCTACGTATGGACTTGTTGCAACGTACAAACTTGCTATGTATAGACTTGTTGCAACGTACAGACTTGAATGTATAGACTTGTTGTAACGCATATACTTGAATGCATAGACTTGTTGCAACATATAGACTTGCTACGTATGGACTTGTTGCAACGTATAGACTTGAATGTATAGACTTGTTGCAACGTATAGACTTACTATGTATGGACTTGTTGCAATGTATAGACTTGCTATGTATAGACTTGTTGCAACGTATAGACTTGCTATGAAGATGCATGGACCTTGTTTATGCAAGGCAAAGGCTGCACTGACCCTTACATGCTAGAAATCTAGGCTGCACCGAGTATGTCTATGCGGCATGAAGGCCTGCACCGACTTCACTCACATATATGAACAGAGTTGCACAGACTTAGTGTGGAGTGCACCGAGTTTGTGAGGCATGCACTGACTTGATTACGTGCACGAGAGGAGATGCACGAGTATGTATGTGCAATAAAATTTGCACCGACTCCAAACATGCACAGGGACGATTATGTACAGACTTGATTCCAGTATGCGGCCAACATATGCACTAACTTCAATGCAGAGAAACAAAGATTGCACCAAGTTTATTCATGCGCCCTGCTGTTCGTGCACAGACTTCGTGACAAGCGTATATCGAATGTGCACTGATGCGGGAAAGAAGTGGGGGGTCTTCTTCTTCCTTCTGCTCATAGTCGCGTTATACCCTTTACGCGCGTTCTGAAGAACGCGCTATATCATTTACGCGCGTTCATAGACTGCAGCAGAACGAAGAACCTCGACGTTGGGGCTCCCGTGGATGACTCTGGGGGTTCAAACCACAAGGGAAAACACACAGGACGATGGAGAACACACGGGGAATGCTAAAATTGAAATCAAACCAACCTAATACTATCTAGGATAACTTTTGGGAAGGTGGATGTGGGGGTGAGCGGCAAGGGAAGGAGGGTGGACGTAGATGATGTTAGGGCCGTGAGGAAGCTTGGCTGGGGCCTCTCACCCGAACCCTTCGCAGGTACGGTGCAGCCGAGCTCCATCCTGACCTTAACAACATCTTGGCGGTGGTGGGGAAGTGGAATTGTTGGTTGGAAGAAGAACGAAGCTCCGAATGGAGCCTCACACTCGACCCCGTCTCAGAGCCGATGCACCCGGGGCTTCGATCATCCTCCGTTGAAGGGGAAAGGGAGAGGGTCAGGGGAATAGAATTGGGTCTCGCACCCATAGAGGGACTGATGAAGGGGGTTTCCAAAGATTGGGGAAGATAGCCATGGGCTACACTCAATCAAACTCTCATAGATTCATGCTTCGATTGCATAATCAAACAAAAGGGGGTACATATATAGGGAAAGGGGAAGACAAAACGACGCTAACACGTCGATTTACAACAATGGAAGACAGCAGACATCTAAGACTTTGAGGACTTCGGCACCGGGAAGTTGGACCGGCTGCAACCCGTTTCTGCCTGTGATCGCGCTAGGGAGACCTAGCGCCTTCTTCAAGATCGCGCTAGGGACCTATAGCGCCTTCATGCTTGGCCTGGCAGCTTGCTCGATTTGCTTCGGTTCGACTGCTGGCTTGATTCCCATCAAAACCCCTCCACTTTGGAAGGTTCATCCTCGAACCTCGTAGCTCAAGATCCCAATCTATGAGAACAACCTGGTTCCCTAAGCTCTGATACCATTTGATGCGGGACAGAAGTGGGGGGTCTTCTTCTTCCTTCTGCTCATAGTCACGCTATACCCTTTACGCGCATTCTGAAGAACGCGCTATATCATTTACGCGCGTTCACAGACAGCAGTAGAATGAAGAACCTCGACGTTGGGGCTCCCGTGGATGACTCTGGGGGTTCAAACCACAAGGGAAAACACATAGGACGACGGAGAACACACGGGGAATGGTAAAATTGAAATCAAACCAACTTAATACTATCTAGGATAACTTTTGGGAAGGTGGATGTGGGGGTGAGCGGCAAGGGAAGGAGGGTGGACGTAGATGATGTTAGGGCCATGAGGAAGCTTGGCTGGGGCCTCTCACCCGAACCCTTTGCAGGTACGGTGCAGCCAAGCTCCATCCTGACCTTAACAACATCTTGGCGGTGGTGGGGAAGTGGAATCGTTGGTTGGAAGAGGAACGAAGCTCCGAATGGAGCCTCACACTCGACCCCGTCTCAGAGCCGATGCACCAGGGGCTTCGATCATCCTCCGTTGAAGGGGAAAGGGAGAGGGTCAGGGGAATAGAATTGGGTCTCGCACCCATAGAGGGACGGATGAAGGGGGTTTCCAAAGATTAGGGAAGATAGCCATGGGCTACACTCAATCAAACTCTCATAGATTCATGCTTCGATTGCTTAATCAAACGAAAGGGGGTACATATATAGGGAAAGGGGAAGACAAAACGACGCTAACATGTCGATTTACAACAATGGAAGACAGCAGACATCTAAGACTTTGAGGAGTTCGGCGCCGGGAAGTTGGACCGGATGCAACCCGTTTCTACCTGTGATCGCGCTAGGGAGACCTAGCGCCTTCTTCAAGATCGCGCTAGGGACCTATAGCGCCTTCATGCTTGGCCTGGCAGCTTGCTCGATTTGCTTCGCCTCGACAGCTGGCTTGATTCCCATCATGCACTGACTTAGCATGTGGTATGCACCAACGTTAGAATACAGGGAAAGGCATGGGATGCACCGAGTTTGTCCAATACATGCACAGACTTTAGATGCTGATGACTCAGACTTAAAAAGGTGCATCAACCCTAATGCAATATGCTAAAGGTGCACCGATGCTATATGCCAAATGAGCACATACATATGCACCGACCTATATGCTGACCTCATGTGTATACACCGACCCATATGTACACATAAACAGAAACGTGCACTGACCTAACAGTGATATGTGCACGGACCTTTGTTATATATATATGCTCAGACCAACAATGTGCTCGGACCATGAATGCATATTTCACCATTATTCAACCTTGTCAGAAAATTGAAGACCATTTAAAAAATTCGACCGAGAGGGCCGCTTTGGGGCATCATAATATAATACGAGATCTACTCGCCACAATGTCAAAATTGGCGTGTCTACAAGTACGGCATCTGGGATATGAGTGAGCAAGATATTCTTCCAAGTCGTTACAATCAAGTGGACGCCGTCTGCCCACCATCCATTCATCACACTAATCCATACGGCTCTCCGCCTCCACTTCCACATCTATATATGCAAATTCCTCCATGCCAATATACGTCACCTCATCTCATCAACATGCCTCCACCACGGCATCAATTTGAACCTAATGATTTTGAAGAATTGCAAATGGCACATGATCACATCTGTGAATATTTTGAATATGCACCTACTCCGAGTTTTCTTCGTTCCTTCCCTCTTCCACCACCACCAGAATATCCCCCTACTCAGGATGAAGTCACTGTCCCTACCCATGCCAATGAAATCACATGGTGTTATGATGGTGGGTCCACACTCCAACAACCCGCGTCAACGCACCATGAATCACCCCCTACCTTAAACTCCTCATGTAAGACCAAAATCCGACGTTTCCTATGTACCAAGTCTCCTGCCGTCGCCCCTCTAACTACGCAAGTAACCCCCATACGATCGGCTTTTGCCGAACCTCCCATCAGCCCTTGTCCCCAACCTAGTAACCCTCCATTGCCCCCACATAAGGCCTCCACCATCCCTATAACCCCGAATCCAACCACGCATATTCCTTCACTCCACCCCTTACCCAGACCCGTGACTAACTCTGAGCAGGGCCCATCGATTCTTGCACTCGAGCCAACCTCGTTTGCTCCCCAGCAAGAGGAGAAGCTCGTCGTGTTTCGACCCTCACTTACCCTTCCTACAACCCCTTTCATTGAACCTCCATTACCCATTGAGTCTGCCGCCTCCATATCACCTCCTTTTACTTCCTCTCGGAGTGGGTGTATTCTGACAAACACATATGCCGATGGTGATGCTCAAGAACCGGACAAGGAGTCGGTTACGGCTATGCCTTTCAAAATCCAAGATTTCATCTGTCGAATGTCGATTCGAGTTCTTGTGTCGGGCACTTTTGAGAAGCCTGAATCTCCATCCGTATCAATGTCCACCACGAAGGACTCTCTGGGATTGATGCCGAGCCAATCAGGGGCCAAAATAATAGCGGTCACGTTACTCATGGGCCAACATGCTTTCAAGGCTCTTATTACCCCTTGTTCGGTCATAGTCCAAATGGCCAATCAAATGATGACACATTCTACTGTAGAGGAGATCATGAACTCTACGCTCAAGGGTGAGTCAGGGCAGTCCTTGTTGGAAGCCTTTGACACCTCATCCACACCCTACCAACCTCCATGTAAGAGGGGAACACCTACGCTACCAAGCATATTCATGAAGCATATTCCAACACCCTTTAGCACTGCCCCAAATAAGAAGCTCCTTATGCCGAACATCAAATTCCCAATGATAGATACCATTTATTTATCAAGGGAGTTATTTCCAAAGGAGCCATTCCATGTCAAGATCCCTACTGCACAAGCGAAACTCTCAAATCTTTGCTATGATCATTATTTGCCAAGAGAGTTACCGTTTGCTTTTGAACGTCCTAGGGATCTTGTTAAAAATTCACCAAATGAGAGCCCATGGGCCCTGACCGCACTGATTGGACTGATTGGTCAGAGAAGGACTAGGCCGTCTCTTCATTGGAGAGAGCATGCAAGGCCAAGAGGCCAAGAAGCCATGTTGAAGGTTGAGAGGCCGCACTATGAGAGAGTATCTATCAAGAAGAGGGAAAAACATAATGTAACACTCGGAAAAAAATTTAAAATAGAAATGTACAAATTTTTTTTAACCATTTTAACCATTTAATTAATAATTCAAAAACCAATGGATACTTTAGAAGAGGCCAAATTATATTTCAGGAAATGCCAATTCACTTAAGAAATTAATAATACATCTTATTACACTATGCTAAAGAAATAGGAAACAAGTTATATAGATAGAGTTTTAAAGGATAAACATCACTTTTACAAGATGCCAAATCATATTTTCATATATTATAATCATATTTTCATAAATTATAAAATTTAATAATTTAAAATTTTCATTTATATCATTACTTGAAAGAAATAAGGATATATAGATGAAGAATTAAAGGATAAACCTAATTTAGGAAGTAAGAAAGGGTATATAGATAATTTTGGTTAAGTATAGGGTGAATACAAAAATCTCCGTTCAAAATAACGACCATTGTTAAGTCGTTACTTATGAAATAACGACATGGAAGATGTCGTTATTCAAGGAAAGTAAATACACAAGGTTTAAAGAGATATATATCCAATTTCGGTTCTTTGAGGGGGATGAGAAAATGCTCCAAGTGATTCACGTGATCGTTATTCACGGACAAGTCATTATTTCCTAACGTGAATAGTGCCATGAATGGTATCACTTTTTATTTAAAAAGAATTTTTCAAAAAAATGTATATGTAAAAATAGGGAAAAATATAAGGATCTTATCCATGAAATTTCGTAAACTAACTCCATCAATCTTTAAAGATAAAAATCATTGAAGTTAAGTGGGAAGTTTATACATCCGACAACTTTTACGATATTTCATCACCAACAGCCTGTTTGAGTTGGCATCCCACTCAAATCCTATTATTCTAGATCTTGTTTCCCCACCTGTCGACCCTAATGCCATAATATATCCCCGTATTCCCCTTCTATCCCGTTAGCTCTAAGGCTTGCTGCAAGGGAACACTCTCTGAAGTTGCAGAGGTTGCAGAGGTGTCTCTCTTCTTCCTGTGCCTAGTCTCTCATCCCAAAGAGGTAGGTGATCTCGAGTGATGCGGGACAGATGACCGACTCGGGCTAAGACGTACGACCGACTCGTTGTGTGGCCAGCTCTAGCACACTAAGGCAAGCCGGGCGGCTGACCACCGTGGTATTCTCCGGGTGGAGACGTCTCTCAACAGCGACTCTCTTGAGCCCGACGATCGTCCCTTGCGAGGGAAATGTAGGGATCGCGGCGAATAAGAAACCATCGTCGCCTAGGGTGCTAATTCGCGCTCGGTGCTCGATTGGAGCCACGGAACGGGCGCTCACAACTCACAATCGCGGTGAATTTGAAACTAGCTATCGGCCCTATTCTCACAAACGTAGCAATATAGAAAGCATACTAAACAGCAATGTGAGTGGGGAACGAATCGCGTACCTCCACGATAAGGCGTGGGGAAGACACCCCGGCCGATTTCCGAACAACCCCAATACACAATTGAATTAAATTTTATAAATTCAGAAGCTTGGCCCACTCCACACAGGGAGGTATCGGGCTACAATCGATAACTTTGGGGTTGCTGGAACCCGAGTTGACGGGCAGCACTCTTCGGAGCCGAGGGAGGCGAGTCGGGGCCGATCGGGTAAGCCGAGGGTGAACCGACCCGGTTCTGTCCACGCTTGCCTCCCTGCGCAGCAAACTTGCGAAGGCCGGTACATCTAGATCCGAGATCCGATCGGAGTGCCGTTTGTTGGAGAACGACGGCGACTGGACGCCGTTTCTCTGCTCCGAAGGGCGCAATCAGATCTTTTCAGATCTGAGCGCAGTAGTGGCTGCACCAAGCCTCTAGTTCTGCTCACACAGAACTGCACAGGAACAGAAAGAATTAGGGGAAAAATGGTTGCCGAGGCCCGATCGAGGCGCCGCTCATGGGAGATCATCGGCGACGTCCGGAGGAAGAAGCTCTCCGAAGATCTCGCATAGATCTCAGTTGGATGAGGCGGGGCAGGCTCGGGAAGTCGGTGCTGGTTCTGAGCCGGATCTGCTCAGATCTCTTGCGCGATCTCACGAGAATCACCGCCACGGACAGCACGATGATCGGATCGAGGCGAGATCAGCGGAAACGCAAAGAGGAATCGAAATCCTACGATCTCTCTTCAGGAACCAGCTTCAGATAGCATCGGGCTTGGGCTGGAGAAATTAAAACACAGTCATCTTTAGATCTGGGCAGCAATCAGGGACCGATCTGCGCGCCTCCACGAAAAGAAGTCTTGCCGTCGCTCACAAACTCCGATCGACGCAAAACCAGCGCTGAAATCTTCCTAACGCTCAGAGATATCACTGGGATGTTTTGTGGAAGAAGAAGGTAAGAGGAAGAGGGGGATACAAGGTCGAGTCACACAACCCAATTCTGTCCCGTCACAGGACAGAACCGAGGGAGTCACACCCAAGGAAACACAAGAGAATCTCTCTCCAATGCAATTTTCTCTCAACAAACTTTCATTAGCTTCTTTACAAACACTATACATGGATTTAAATAGGCAAATGCAAGGGGTAGGGAGAGGGGACTTGCGTGGGATACAAGGAGAGGGAGGGGTGCTGCGCCCCTTGACCATGAGATAAAGGGAGAGGGGGACAAGCCACATGTTGGTTCACCTACCTTTGAAATTCCTGTAAAGAAGGTAGGTGGCAGCCATTTTGTACTGGACCAGCAGCCATTATATGCTACATGTGGTAAATGGGGAGATGGAAGAAGAAAAAACACAATTTTTCTAGCCTAATATAACAAATAAGGGAGCGCCCCCTACTTGGGCCTCTAATTGGGCCAGATTGCCATGGCCATCCTCTTAAGCCCATTCATCCACTCTTGCTTAAGGCCTCTCCAACCTAGATAGCCCATATAGGAAGGAAGCCCAATTGGGCCTTGCATGGCTTATGGATCCATCATAATGGACCAATGCCACTCCTTTCTTAAGGAATGCTTAAGGGCTTTAACCAATTGGCCCTTTAAGAGCCTTACAACTAGCCCATTATGAAAACCCAAGTAGAATGTTCATTACAAGCCCAATTTTCATGCAAAAAAGATCCAAATTGAAGCCAAATTATCCCTAATTTGAAGGGAAGCCGAAGTAGTCCACTTGGTGCTCCGCGTATGGCACCGTCGGTTCGCCGACGTGTCACTGATCACCCTGGTGTCCGCACGAATTCTCCCCGGGTAGGAGGAACTCGACCCCGTCGAGTAAGGGTCGTGAAACTTGAGCTCTCCGCATGTGATAAGGGCGTTGTTCATTGTGGGGCATCCTCGCCAACGCACTAGGAGGTGTTGGTAGGCTCCGTTCCTGGTGATCACCTGCTCATCCAGTATACAATCTATATGGGTGCGTTGAGGCTGGAAGAGTGGACTCTCGGGTGGTGTATCACTCACAATGGGAGGATAAAGCCCAAAACTCTCTAGGATCACCGCGGGTTCCAATATGCTACCAGATCAGAAACATGGAACGTCGAACTGACACCATAGTCGTCCGGTAGTTCAATATCGTATGCATTCGGACCCACTTGTTTCTTGACCCAGAAAGGGTGGGTATCGTGGACCTATTGTTGCTTTCGGTCTCCAGGAGGAAACCAATCAGGTATGATCCTGATCTAGACGTACTTTCCTTTTGAATCAACGGATATGTAGCATGCTTCGACTACCTCCTTATATGTGCTTGACTGGCCTTTTATTGACACGACTTAATGTAAACCATATGTATGAAAGAAAACAACTAGAGAGACAAACAAACACACACATATGACCTTAGACATACATAGACAAAGACAAAGACAAAGACAAAGACACAAACACAAGGGACATATGGAAGAAGACCCGCTAAGGATGATGGTCATCGTCTACATACACTAAGTGTAAAGAAGGACTAGCCCACAACCGGATGTCACGAGTTTCCTCCCTCGTCAACCGTCTCCGATTCGAGAAGACTCGTCCTCGGATATGGAAGTGTAAGAGGATCAAGAGGCGGGTGACGGGAAAGTAATCCGGACGTCGGGTGTGGCACTCACAAAAGGGTAAGTCTGGATATTGTCTCTCGTATGCATGGTAGAAGTCAAACCATACCACGTCAACATAGAGTGCCGACAATGGTATGGTAGTCACTAGCGGCTGCGCTACTGTAGGAGAGACGGGTAGGAGTGGAATGGTGGGGTCCTCTATTGGGTCATTCTCTAACCCCAAAACATCAGTGAGATACTCCTCGGCTAATTCTTGATCAGCCTCGTAACTCACTATAATAGGCCCGGGTGACACATCCTCCAACTGGTTGTCCTCTAAGGTAGGAGAATGTGAAGGACACGGGTCGGAGAAATGGCTAACCCCAGTATAGGGGACCACATGGGTGGGCTCCGGGAGTGGTGGTGGATGTGAGTCCGGAGGTGGAACGGACCGGTGGAGTTGGGTGGTTGGAGACACGAAGGTAGTCGGGTGTATGCCATCGTGGAAGACGAACTCGCCGGGTAGGTGAGGTGGGTATAAAGTGCAAGTCCTCCTATCCCGGTCGAAGGTTGCTCTCCTCTCTTCCAACCAATCTTCCCCTAAAATGATGCATGGGCCAGCTTTAGACACGCTATTCCTGACGTCTCCTGAGAAAATCTCATATTACTATACGACGCCCCGCAGCGGCTTTCGCATTTTGAATCGCTTGAGTGCTTCCTATTCTTGAGTCTTCTTTCACCTTTTCGGCATCCGGAAATCGTCTCGTTACGGCATTCGGACGGCATCAACACCAATCGGACGCACCGGAAGGTTCCGGAACTAGGAAGAATGTCTGGCAGGCGGCTGCCGACACCTTTTCAGGGGACCCGGGGGGGTCTTCATGGAGGCGTCCAGGCCGCTGGATGCCTCCATGATTTTAATATATATTTAAAGCCAAAAAACACATAAAAAAAATAAATTAATGGAGGCGTCAAGGCCCCTGGACGCCTCCATGAAAACAAAATATAAAATATAAATAATATTAATCATGATAAAAGACAAAATAAAAAAATATAATATATTTATGGAGGCGTCGAGGCCCCTGGACGCCTCCATCAACTTGCCCACGGGCGGGCCCCGTCCGGCGGTCGGTTTGTCGTTTGAGAAAAAATCCAAAATGTGAAGGCGTCCAGGTGCCTGGACGCGCCCATACTCCATATATGGACAATCCCGACACGCCGGTCAGTTTGACTAATCGGAAAAATCCAAAACGTGGAGGTGTCCGGGAGACTGGACGCCTTCATTTCACCACATCCGGACAAGCCCGACGCGCCGCTCAATTTGACATCTTAGAAAAGTCCAGAATATAAGGGCGTCCTGCCAGCCAGACGCGCCCACTTGTGAGTCACGGGCGCCGGTCAAAAATAACGTGTTTTGCCAAACCGCGTGCGGCTTTCGGCGGATTCCGGTGGGCTATTATGGAGGCGTCCAGTTGCCTGGACGCCTCCATTAAAATATTTAAAATAAAAAAATAAAAATTAATTAAAATTTTCTAAGGCCTTGATGAAGGCGTCCTGGGTCCTGGACACCTCCAAAAGGCGGCGTCCAGGCCCCTGGATGCCTCCATCATCCGGGACTCTATAAATAGCAGACCCCCCTTAGTCCGAAGAGAGAGCGTTTTGAGAGGTCCGACAGGCTGTCGGAATCCCGAGGCTGTCGGATCCTTTTCTAACCCTTAGGTTCCTTTCAGGAGGAGGTTCTGCCGGCTTCTCGGGTGCCCAACCTCGCGAGAGGAAGGTCGTCTTCATCCACCGCGCTTCCACGTCGTCCCTACGCCGTCGGAGCTCCGCCGGATTTCACCATTGGCACATCCAATAAGCCAATCCTTTCCTTTTCTTCGTAGTTCTTTTGCATTCATCATCTCGCATCCTCTATCCCCCTTCATAAGGGTGCCTCTTCTTATATACTTCTTGCATCCATGTGGACACCGAAAATTGCACATCCAAGTGTCATGTTCGGCCCAGCATCAACAACGGCGCCGAGTGAAGAAACCCCGGAGAAATCAAGCACAAAAGGCCCCACAGTCCGTGGGCCCCAAAGGAAATCAAACGGGCCATGACTCGTGTCCGCGACGGGCTCAGAACGGGCCCCAAAAACACACCCCCCCCCCCGGGGTGCTCAGCGGCACAGCCCAAGGCTGCTCAGCGGCACAGCCCAAGGCTGCTCAGCGGCACGCCCCCTGGTGGGTTCACCGGCACACCCCCTTGTGTGCTCAGCGGCACAGCCCAAGGCTGCTCAGCGGCACGCCCCCAGGTGGGTTCACCGGCACACCCCTTTGGGTGTTCAGCGGCACACTCCCTGGGGCTCGGCGGCACGCCCCCGGGTGGGTTCACCGGCACACCCCTTTGGGGTCTTTAGCGGCACGGCCCTTTGGGGCTTCAGCGGCACGGCCCTTTGGGTGTTCAGCGGCACGGCCCTTTGGGGCTTCAGCGGCACGGCCCTTTGGGGTCTTCAGCGGCACGCCCTCCAGGCCGTTCAACGGCACGCCCGTTTGGACCCCCAGCGGTACGCCCTTTTGGCTCCCCCACGGCACGCCTTTTCAACCCTCCAGCGGCACAGCGTGAAGCTTTTCAACGGCAAGACGACGTACAGCCCATGCCCTACGCTTCCATGGCGCGCAGTGAGCCATCTGAGGTGGCAACCGTCCATTGGGCCACGTGAGCTACCCCCTGACGACCCAGGACAGGGCAGGTCAAAGGCCATCATCACAAGGCTACTTCCCGCCTTCAACGGCCGGGCTGGAGGGCTTCGACTGTTGAAGGTATAAAAGACCCTCCGCTTCAACAGACGGAAAAAGGGGGGACGGACACAGACAGAAGGGGAGAGGCTCCGACAGTAGAAGACACACACACACACAGGAGAAAGAGGAGGAGAGAGAAGAGAAGAAGCGACCCTCCCGGCCTGAGCTCCGTCCGACGGCCACCGGGAAGAAACGAGAGTAAGAGGGAGAGAGCTTGTTGTATTGGGGGAGAGGGTTGGGAACGTTAGCCCATGTCTTAGGCCCCAATGTTTCCTTCCGTCTTGTATTTCATTCCTCCTCTCGTTCTCCGTCTTGGAGTCTTTTCCTTTTGTCCATGGCCTCATTTGGGCATTTTCTCTTGTAATATGCATGTAGGGATACGGTCCTTGGGATCCCACGAATGGAAACAATCACCCTCCTTGGGCCCCTTTTTTTTTTTGCTATTGCCGTTGGTTTGATCCTGCCTTCATAGTGCACGTATTGTGCTACCCGTTTCCTCCGTTCCTCCGGTTTCTTTTGAGCCACCACATCAATGTGACGCCTCCCCTTTAAAGCCTGGCCTTGTGAGTCCTTCATTCACTTCCAGTAACCCTTCCTCCTTTTCTTGAACAATCTGCAAGCCCACACACACTTGGCCCTTTTAATCCTTCGGCAATGCTTCACTTTGGCCCCTGACCGACACACTTGCCTTGGCCCTCAGCGGCACACCCAATAGCCCTCAGCGGTACACCCCTATTGGCCCTCAGCGGCACACCTTGTCCAGCCCTCAGCGGCACACCTCATTTGCCCCCAGCGGTACACTCCTTTCTGCCCTCAGCGGCACACCCACACTCTGTTAACCCTAGCCGGCACACCCCTTGGCCGGCATACTCCAATTGGCCCTTGGTCGGTACACTCACCTTATGTCCTTTAGCGGCACATCCTTCAGCCTCTCAGCAGCCCACTCCTTGGCCTCGCCTCCGAGCCCCTTCCTTCAAGTTTTTCGAGGTTCTTTAAAGGTGTTGCTCCACCGGGGGCCCACCTCCAGTTGTCGGGTTCCGCCACTCCATGTGGGCGCGCTCCCTTTATCTCCCTTACGCCCCGGGTCAAGGGGAGTTGCTGCCGAATTTTCGTGAGAAATCAATGAACAATTAAAGAGGCAAAAGGAAGCAATAAACGAATAAGAACGATCAACAATGAAGCCTCCCAATTCATCAAATCACTGCCGGCATCACAACGAAAACCGAACCGAACTAATTAACTACCCGGTAGCCCGAGTGTCCGACCCGCAAGAAAAGAGGCCGAACCAAACGAAACAAAACAAGGGAGGAGTTTTATATAAAACTACACAAAAGTTAAGATAAGAAGAAAAGAAAAGCCTTAAAACAAATGATCGAAAACTGATCGATCCCCCATTGGCCTTCAGCGGTACGCCCCATTGGCATTCAGCGGCACGCCCTCATTGGCCTTCAGCGACACGCTCCCCTTTGCCTTCAGCGGTACACCCCTTTCAACCCTCAGCGGTACGCCCCTTTTTAACCTTCAGCGGTACACTCCCCTGAGCCCCAGCGGTGCGCTCCATTGGCCTTCAGCGGTACGCCCCATTGGCCTTCAGCGGTACGCCCTCATTGGCCTTCAGCGGCACGCCCCCTTGCCATTCAGCGGCACGCCCTCATTGGCCTCCCAGCGGCACGCTCTCTGCCCTCAACGGTACACTCCCGTTTTCCCCTTCGCCGGCACACTATACATATATGCATATAGAGCCTGATAAGGGCATTAATAATAGCAAATAAACTAGTAAAAATTACGCTAATTAAAGGATTCCGAATGCGCAATATTAATCACAATAAAGAGGCAGGAGGGGTAATAAAAAATAAACAGCAAATGAATGATAATAACAAGAATAGTCATGAATAAAAAGAAGAGAAATCATCCCGGACAAAGGCACGAATAAACAGTAAACATCAAATCAGAAATCCCAGAAGATACGACTAAGAAAGCCCCAGATAAAAGACGCTAATGCCCACACTACAGCTCCCTCTCTCCCCGGGACCCGGGGTAAAAGGAACAACGACGCCACCCTTTCAGGTTGAACTCGAACCTTGGGAATTATCCCGATATGGCCAAGTTCTGACCTAATCTTGGGCCGACACCCCAACCGGACCGGATTTGTTTCTCGTTCCGGATACCTTCCGAATCCTCATTAAAATTTCCGCATGCTCGGCAGACATTTGAAGGGATCCACCCCGGTTTCTTTTTTTTCTCGTTGTGTCTCTGCCACGGACCTGTGTCCGAATACTAGAAGGTCCACGGAGCGACCGACATGGCCGACAGTTTATAGCCTCGATATGACCTTCAGTGTGACCTATCCCTATCTCTCTCTCTCGCATAATCAGTGTTACTCTTTTCGGTCGCGGGTCCCCTAATTTCGGTAATTAATCAAGGGTATTCCCTCGTGTGAGGGATGTAAATGACGTCGTGACCTCTACGGCGCGACGGGATTCGGTCCCGACACGAACCACACAGTCGTCTGACGAAGTCAGATTCGAGCGCACCTTGGGCTCTCCGGAGCCCGAATAAATCGTCACTTCGGTGACTGGCACGCCCACGCACTCAATAAACCGGTGATCGCCCCGAAACAACGGTTAAACGAAAAGTGCGTCCACAATCCATCATCGCATTTTCCTCCTACTCGAATCCAAGAGGGGTTTAAAACCACACCAACCAGGTGTGTGTCCTGCCGCGATTTCGTTATTTTCATCACAAGGGATTGATACTACACTGTCATTTTCTAATTCTGTTTATCTATTGTCTGTTATTTTGCAAGGGTAACTGAAGAAAGCCCTCTCCGTCGGCCGGCCGAAGGGGGAGGAAGAAGCAACCCGCCACTTCCTTCTAGTGAGGTAGGCGCGATCATTTCCTTATTTTGGGGTCTTTGGCCCCTGGCGATCACATCATATTCTCGAGGCCGCGGCGAGTCACTTCCCCAATGGCCGTTTAAATTCCCGTTCTTATATTTTCTTTATATTCTGCTATATTCTTATCTGCTCATATTCTCGAGGCCGCGGCGAGTCACTTCCCCAATGGCCGTTTAAATTTCCGTTCTTATATTCTCTTTATATTCTGTTATATTCTTATCTGCTCATATTCTCGAGGCCGCGGCGAGTAACCTCCCCAATGGCCGTTTAAATTCCCGTTCTTTATATTCTCCTTATGTTCTGTAATATTCTTATCTACTCATATTCTCGAGGCCGCGGAGAGTTACTTCCCCAATGGCCGTTTAAACTCCCGTTCTTTATATTCTCTTTATATCATGTTATATTCTTATCTGCTCATATTCTCGAGGCCGCGGCTAGTCATTTCCCACAATGGCCGTTTGAATTGTGTCATTTCTCTTGTATATCTTGAATTGCTGCTATATCTGCTATACTCTCGAGGCCGCGGCGAGTCACTTCCCGCTATGGTCGTTTAACCCCCATATCTTGCTATATTGCATTTGTCCCGCTCGCCCCGGCGGAGCAATCTCCCGTGGTGGCCCCTTCTCTTTTCTCTTATTTCTGTGTTGCAGCAAACAAAACGAGCCCGCGCGCTCTGCGTTTTCGTTTCTCAAATCGCGTGACGTCACTCACAGATTGGCGATCACGGTGGGACTTCAGTTGCTTTCTTTTCAGTTACCCTTGCAATTTCTTGTGATTGGCTTTACTATCTCTTGTGTGTTGTTATATCTTGGTTGTTTTCTTGTTCTTTTGTGCCACATATCTCTGTCAGCATTCCATTGCATACATCCACACCTCTTTTCTATTCTTTTTCATTTTTTTCTAAGGATCATTCTCTCTCGGTGAAGGAAGGACTCTCCGTTCGGGAATTCCTCTCGACGGACTAGAATCTCCTCCACTAGGACCTCCGTAAGTCCCTAACATCAAAGAATCTCCGCTTCGTTCACTGGGCCGGTTGTACCATTGAAGTTCCCCGGAGTTAGTCTACCCATTCGTGGTGAGACGAGAGCCCCTAGCTGACACGGTGGTGAAACAAAAATAAACTAGGGTCCCTATTTTGTGTGAACTTCGGATCTGGTTAGAAACACAAAAAAAAATCATCAAAATCAAAACACAAAAAGGCGTAAAGGCATCCACTTGTTTGATAATCTCTGCTATTTGCTTGCTAGTGTATATTTTTGCGTTCCGGGAAAACTGTGAGCATGGCTCACGAGTCTTTTGAGGAGAACCACCCTGGTCGTGGTGAGTCAGTCGAGCCGCGAGTCCATGCTATGGACGCGGGTCCTTCCCATGAGCCCTCACGTGAGGTGCAGGTTACCACAGGGGACACATCCCCGCAACAGGACATCTCCTCTTTGCTAGGTGTCCTCGCCAACACGGAGCTTACCTCTGAGCAGCTCCGGGCCTTCCAGGCCATTCTGAAGGGGAAATCTGTTTCCCCTGCTCCCCAGGAATCAACTCCGGCCATCGCACCTCTCCAAGAATCGGTGCAGGCCATTCCATCTCCTTCACTGGCACAAGCCATCCAATCTCCCTCGCTTCAAGGGCAAGCGAGCCAACAACCACCCTCGTTCCAGTTCCCTTCGCAATCTCAAACCCCTGTTGTTCCCCACATACCGCTTTAGCCGGGGCCAACTATCGGCGGCCCGGAAGCTCCCTCTCATTCGGGGTTTCCCCCTCAAGTCTCCGGAAGACATTTTCCTCCCCAGTGGCAAGTGCCACCTTCATCGCCCTAGGAGTTCGCCCAATCACTCCTCAATAGGTTCAATAGGATGGACGAATAGTTTCAGAATTTGAAGGAAATGGTGGACGTGAAATCCACCCCGGAGGTTGCTTTGCCAATCCTTCCGGTTATCCATCTTCCTCCCTCCGAAATGCCCACGTACCGTAGGTACAATGGCACTGGCAACCCCTTCATTCACCTCAAGGATTTCATGTATGAGTCCTCCTATTGGCAAAACGACCAGAGATCCCTGGCATACCTCTTTCGGAGGTCATTGGACGGTCCTGCGCTAGAGTTCTTATATTCTTTGGAGCCCCGCGAGACCGAGAATTTTGAAACAGTCCAGAGAAGGTTCTTGCAAAAGTATCGGGATAGGGTCGGTCCCTCTCTCTCCATTACCGACCTAGTGGCCGAAAAGATGAAGTCTGACGAGGATTTTGTCCGCTATGTTGATAGATTGAGGTCTCTGGCAGAAAGAATAAGAGATACCCTCTCGGAACCTGAATAAGTAAAGATGATCGTATCCAATACGACCCCACAGTTCAGGCATGTCTTGGCCATGAATAAGCTCACCACCATGGAAGAGCTCTATGAAAGAGCCCGGTACATCCAAACCCAGTTAAAAGACTCCCCCATTATGAACATGTTTGAGCCGCCGAAGCCCAAGGTGGTCAGAAAGACAGGCGCTGGTGTCCCAGGCGGAGCAACAGAAGGGGTCGTAATAAATGAGCAAGTGAGTGCGGTCAACAACGCCAACTATGCAGCCAACCCAAGGCTTCCACAAATGCCCCGACTTCCACTCCAACCAGGTCCTTTCCCCTCTCGTCCTCCACCCCAAAACGATCCACCTCAGAACAACATGCCTCAACTACTTCAACCCCAACAACAACCTCAACCCCAGCCACAACCTTGACCCCAGCAACAACAACCACCACTTCAGTACAACCAAGTTCCACCCCCAGGAAATTACGGTCCCCCACAGTAACAAAGGAGGCCGATTGGTCCCAAGAGAGCCTATTACCCACCATTGCCAGAAACTCTGGCGGATATTTTCAATGCCCTCATGGCCTCAAACACACTCATCCTACCCAGGGAAAGGCCCGTGTGGCCCCCGAATGTTGATACCTCCAGATACTGCGTCTATCACAGGCAGCCAGGACATACAGTGGACAACTGCTTTTAGTTTAAAGATTACATCCACGATACGAATGATGAAGGCGGGATTGACTGGGATGAAATGAGGCGATACGTCGCCACTCTCAAGGCTAGGAGACCTCCTCCTAGGCCACAGTTCCAGCAACAACAGCAGCAGTTACAACAGCAGCCACAGCAACAACCACAACAACAACAACAACAACAACAGCCTCAGCAGGCCCACCCACAACAGCCCAACATGGGCATAATCCAGAATCCATTACCGGAGCACCAACAGCCTAATCATCAGGTCAACCCCATCTCCTCCTTCCCGGAAGTCGGGAGAGAGCAGGTGTGGCACCCAGAAAGTACCTCTATTCTTTCTACCGCCAACCATATCATCATGCAACCCCCTCGCCTTGCCCGGGTAGCACCTCTCTCTCATCAACCCGCGTTAGTACTGCCTTCACCATTTCCACTGCCATCACGTCCTCTCATTCGCACCCCAATAACCTATCAGCCAACACCCTTCATTACACCCTCACACCCTCTCATCTTCTCTCACTCCCCCACTTTACCATCCACCTCTACTACATTTGCCCCTATACCTTCTAAGCCCCTTATCACCCGTCCACCGTACGTAACCCCGCCTGTCTCCACCATACCACCGCCAATGCCTTCAAAACCACTCATCACCCACCATCCATCTCAAAACCATTACCCGCTTCAAACCCTACCCACTTCCACTTTGCCTCCACCTCCACCTTCCAGACCCCTTATCCTTCATAACTCGTGCGATATCCCCTCTACCTCCACCATGCCTCCACCTAACAAACCCCTCATCAGAATCCATGCTCCCATCATCACCCCTACTTCATCAACTATCCCTCCACCACTACCCCTCAAACCTCTGTTAAAACCCACTGCTACCCCTATAGAGGTACAAAAGCCGCAGGCAATGGTGCTCCGGAGTGGAAGGATTTTTCATAGGGTTTTACCCCAGAACAGTCAAAATCTCAAGCAGTCTCAGCCAGAGAGGGACGATGGAGAACAACCGGAAAGATCTATCCCTAGAACACAGTATGATCTGTTGAAACACTTGGACAAGACACCTGCTCGGATCTCCATCCTGGAGCTGCTTCAGATATCCACATCCCATCAGGCAGCCTTAATGGAGTATCTTCAAAAGGTCATGGTGAATGAGGACCTCCCTATAGAAAAGATTTCTGCCGTCCTGACCCCAACGGACACGCAACCGGCCATCATGTTCCACAACTACGAGCTCGCTCCCAAGGAAGCTCAGAAATATGCATTGTGTGTTTCAATAAAAATTAACGGGGTATCCATAAACCCATGCCTTGTAGACACAGGTGCGTCCATAAATTTGATCTCCATGAGCACCCTTCAGTTGTGTGGGGTCGAACAGGAACAGATAAGACCTTCTTCAATCACAGTCACGGCTTATGACAATAGCAAAAGGCCGCCGCAAGGGATGATTATTCTAAGGGCAGAGCTAGGTCCTATGTCAGTCCCCACAGAATTCCATGTCCTCGACATGGACCCCACATTCAAGGTCATACTGGGTCGCCCTTACATTGAAGCCATAGATGTTGTGCCTTCCACCAACCATCAGTGCTTGAAGTTTCCTTACAATGGAAGAATTATTAAAGTGGTCAGCACACCTATCTTTCACACAGTGAATGCTATCAATACCTCTCTGCCCTCTGTTTGGCCATCTAATCGGCCCATATTGTCATTGCTGGACGTGTGTGATTCATCTCACATTCCGCTAGCATTAAAGAAGCCGATCAAGACAACAACGCCATATCTCCCTTTTCACTCCAAAGGTTGGGAGATTATGTGGAACATCGGCTATCAACAGGGCATAGGTCTGGGTGCACAACTGCAAGGTAGGTTGAAACCACCAAAGGAGATTAGGCCGAACCACAGGTTTGGCCTAGGCTTCAAAGGACCATTCAAGGCGGATTGGAAGCCCCTCACATGGACCATATCAAATCACTTCAACAAAGGGCCCGTTGTTCAGATGGGAGATTACCCGCAAGAAGCACATGGGGGACCACATGCTGTATATTCGGCTGAAAAATATCCGGGGGTCGCCAAAAGAGGCAAGATTAAAGATCCAGAATGTGAATGGGACAAGTAGTTTGATATACGGGATATTTCCGTTGCACTGGAAAGGATGTTCTCGCCTCCACGGCTTGAAGGACCGCCATTGATCTCCGGAATGCCAGAAAATACCATTACTGTTGCCAAGGTTCCAAACTATCCTCGTCCTCGCCAGAAGGACCCTGTCACCAGCGGATCTTCATCCGCCATCACCATCACCACCGACGACTCACTAGCCGTCATCTTCTCCATTCACTCGTCACAGCCTTTGTTGCTGTCATCTTCCTGGGCCCGACGGTTGTCTGATGATCTTCCCAGATCCCCCTCTCTACTTACATACCTGCGCGGGTTTCTCAACCCGCGCCAGGTCTTTAATCATGATCTGCTCTACGAGCCTCCCAATCCTCTAGCCATAACCAATTTTCTCTCTCCTCCGATCTCTTTTCACTATTTTGTCATCAAAAATGAAAACAAAAAAAAACGTCAATTTCCAAACTCCTCAACAACACATCTTCGTTGAGGAAACCTCCTACATCTCCCACGGGTGCGTCCCGCCCTGCGGACCACCCGTCCAAGGTCCGATGAGCGACCTTTTCTACCCCTCCTCTGAGGGGTCTTCCCCTATACATTCTTCACCATCCTCTTCATCTTGTTTTTCTTCTGTAAATAATGTCAGTCAATCTAGGAATAATAAGTCAAAGGTAGTACCTTGGAAGAAATCCAAGGGTAGACAGATCCCTCATCGATTCCTTCTAGACTTAGCCGCCAGGTGTCAGGCCCTCCTTGCCATCCATGAGTTGCTAGAAAATCCCATCCAGCTACCGGAAATAGAATGTGAGGGCAACTGCACAATTGATGAGGGGTATGGAGTCTACGAGATCATGGGTGAAGAATACCCTACTGAAGATGAGGGTGAAGAATATGAGGATGCGGCTGGCGCATATGCTAGTGGAATAAAGAGATTCGTCGAGCCGTCAACCGCCGTAGAAGAGTCCACCAAAGAAGTCAACTTGGGAACTGAGGAAGACCCTAGGATCATCCTCATAAGTGATAATCTACCACCCTCTGAAGAAGAGGCATTAATTAAAATTCTCAAGGAATATAAGGACACGTTTGCATGGAGCTACGAGGATATGCCAGGACTGGATTCAACCCTGGTCGAACACCGTTTAACCCTAAAATCATGGTCTGTCTCGGTAAAATAAAGGTTAAGGCGTTTCCACCCTCAAATGGCTTTAAAAATGAAAGAAGAAGTCGACAAGCTCCACAAAGCCAGGTTTATTAGAGTCGTCCTTTATTCTCAATGAGTGGCAAACATTGCCCCGGTCATGAAGAAAGATGGGAAAGTCAGGATTTGCATCGACTTTCGGGACCTTAACCGCGCGTGTCCAAAGGATGATTTTCCCTTGCCTCACATTGATGTGTTAATCGACAACACAGCAGGATATGAGACCCTCTCATTCATGGATGGATTTTCAGGATATAATCAAATTCGTTTGGTAGAAGAGGATCAAGAGAAGACATCATTCGCTACACCTTGTGGAACATATTGTTACGTGGTCATGCCGTTTGGGTTAAAGAATGCTGGAGCTACTTACCAAAGAGTTATGATGGCCATATTTCACGACATGATGCACATATATCTGGAGGTGTATGTGGATGATCTATTGGTGAAATCAAGGACCAGGATGGAACATCCAAGGGTTTTGGCTAAGGTCTTGCAGAGATCAAGGGAGTTCTAATTGAAAATGAATCCGAAGAAGTGTGTGTTTAGTGTATCATCGGGCAAATTACTAGGTTTCATTGTGAGTAAAAGGGGGATTGAGATAAACCCCGACAAAGCTAAGGCCATCAGGGATATGCCGCCTCCCAAAAATTTGAGGGAAGTTCGAGGTTTAATTGGGAGGCTGCAATTCATCCGTCGGTTTGTGTCTCAGCACTCGCAAAGGTGTAGACCTTTCTATGAGTTGACCAAGCCAAGAGTAGAATTCTACTGGGATTCTAAATGCCAAAAAGCTTTTGAAGGGTTAAAGGAATATCTGGCTAGTCCACCCGTTCTCATTCCACCCAAACCAGAAAAACCTCTGATCCTCTACATCTCAGTCTTGGACGACTCCGTGGGAGCTGTCCTCGCACAAGCTGATGAAGAAGGCAAGGAACGGGCAACCTATTACTTGTCCAAACTTCTCAATCCCTGTGAGCAGAAGTACACACTCATGGAGAAAACATGTGCTGCCCTCGTTTGGGTGGTGTAGAAATTGAAGCACTACTTCTTGGCTCATGAGGTCCACTTGATTGCTCGCATGAACCCTATCAAGTTTCTTCTGGAAAAATCCATCCTTACTGATAGGCTAGCACGCTGGCAAAGTTTTCTTTCCCAGTTAGACATCACCTACATCCAGCAAAAGGTAATTAAAGGCTATGCCATAGCCGAGCATCTCGCCCACCATCCTCTCCCCAAGTTTGACCCTGTCCAATCAGAGTTTCCAGATGAGGAACTAATGTCCATCGCCCAATCCGACAAGCCAATGTGGATATTATATTTTGATGGAGCTCTAAATTCCCAAGGGAAGGGTACCAGCATTGTCCTTCTAACGCCTGAAGGCGTTACCATCCCAGAGGTATTTCAGCTCGCGTTCCCAGTCACCAACAACATCGCTGAATACGAGGCTCTTCTAGCTGGCCTGGAACTAGCACGTTCTTTCTATATCATTGAGTTGCGAGTCGTGGGTGATAGTCAACTTGTTCTCCGCCAGGTGCTTACCAAATATCGCACCCTCGATTCCAAGCTCAAACCCTATCAGGAGCTGGTCTCCGCCTATGCCAAATTGTTCACCAAGCTGATCTTTATCCATGTTCCTCGCGAACAGAACATTCTGGCCGATGCCCTCGCCTCCTTGGCGTCATCCTTCAAATTCCCTTTAGGTGTATAGTTTAGATCCATCATTCTCTACAAGCGTCTTGTCTCTACCGTTCATGACCCTTACCTCTTAAAGATCAAGGAACGAGTCCTACAGAAGATCCAGAAGGGAGAAATTCTTGAGAAGAGGGAGATTATGCTGGCAGAAGTCGAAGAAGAGCTAGCTGACGATGAAAAACCATGGTTCTATGAAATTGTCAAATATTGTAAAGATCAGTCTTATCCTGAAGGAGCCACCACAGAAGATAAGAAAGCCATAAGAAGGGTGGCTCAGAAATACACATTGGTTGGAGGTCTACTCTATAGGAGGAGCCTTACTGGCATTCTGTTAAGGTGTCTTGACGACAATGAGGTTTGGAAATGTGTAGAAGAAGCACACTCGGGTGTGTGCGGTGGCCACGTGAATAGCCAGATGCTCGCCAAGAAGAACATTAGGCAAGGCTTTTACTGGCCCACTATGGAAGAGGATTGTGCTGTCTATGTCCGTAGGTGTGTTAAGTGTCAACTTCACGCCGATAAAATCCATTCACCATCTTCCTCACTTCATCCAATATCCTCCCCATGGCCTTTCTCCATGTGGGCATTCGACATCATCGGTCCCCTAGGTGATCCCAATTCCCTCACCAAACAGAAATCTTTCATCCTTACTGCGACGGAATACTTCACCAAATGGGCCGAAGCCGAAGCTTACATGGAAATCAAGGCGTCAACAGTCTGCAAGTTCATCATGAAGAACATCCTCGCCAGGTTCGGCGTCCTGAGCACAATCGTCACCGACAATGGGCCACAGTTCATTTCTCAGGACCTTCAGGACCTCTGCAAAAGGTACGCAATTGCATTACATCATTCATCGCCTTATTACCCACAAGGTAATGGCCAAGCGGAGGCCACCAATAAAACATTGATCAAAATCATCAAGAAAACCTGCGAGTCCAGTAAGTTTTCAGACTGGCCAGAAAAGCTTATCGAAGCTCTATGGGTCTATCGCACTTCAATCTGTACCCCCACCGGGCAGACTCCGTTTGCCCTTACTTATGGTATGGAAGCGGTAGTCTCGTACGAGACTCTGATCCCTTCTCTCAGGGTACAATGGGACGAGGAATTTCCCCTCGACGACCGTCGTAATTCACTCCTCGCCCAGTTGGAACTCTTGGATGAGAAGCGGTTGGCCGCTGCCGAGCATGCGCGTGTGTATCAAAATAGACTCGCTCGCTTTTACCAAAAGAAAGTCGTTGAGAGAAAATTCAAAGTCGGTGAGATGGACGTAAAACGAATTTTTGTCAAACCTGGAGGGCCGCGTTCTAAACTCCAACCCAATTGGGAAGGACCATTTGTAATTCAAGCCGTGTACCCTGGCAACGCCTACAAGCTAGTCAATGCCGAAGGGACCGAGTTATCCCACCCTTGGAACGGGCTTTATCTTAAAAGTACTACCCTTAGCTTAGTGTCAAAAAATAAAAAAATGACGAAAAGAAAGAAAACATCAAAAATAAAAAATATTGAAAATCACTAAAAATATGGAAAATTCAAAATGCCAATGCCTGGTGGTCACCATGTAGTTAAGTCCATGCATCCAACCTTCATGTTAGGATAGGGCCCATTAAGGCTTGGTAGGCACCGGGTCTTGGTTTGCCAGAACCGTGGAGATCCCTGTCCGGCCACATCGGCCTATGCTCGCTCGAAGGAAGCCAACATGTACTCACTTATGTATTTTATCCAAAACAGTTGGTAGCATCACCTACGGTGGGGCCTCACCCAGAAGATCTTCGGAAGCTGTAATCATTATTATTTTCTCTTCGACCAAATGAGACAGTCGGCGCCCTTAAAACGCTGAGCATGAGAAACCAAAACTCAAACCCCCAAGGGCAAGAGTAGGATCCATTTCCTCGAGCATCGATCAGAGCACGAGAAGAGGGCAGTGTCCCCGCAGGCATACGAAAGGGAGCTCACAAATGTCAAACGACTATATCTCCCTCGCAAAAAGAAACACAAAATCAAAATCAAGAGAAAAGCCTGGTCGTGACCGTGCCTGATGCGATAAATGAAACCCCTCAAAGCAAAACTCTGAATCCACAAAAGGGGCCATGGAATGTAAATGATCGGGATTTGGTCTGAAGTTGTCCGAAAGGAAAGAGTTAAATGGGCCCTTATTGGCTCGCCGGGTTAACGGTTTTGCCGATCCTCTCAGGAGGTTTATCCCCTACGCTCTTCCTTCTTCCTTTGAAGGTGAAAGCTCGATGGAATGTCTGAAGGGCGATACCCGCCAAGGTTTGCGACCTTATTTTAATACAAACATATGGTTGCCTACTTTGAAAAGTAGAAGCTATCGCTGCGAAGGAGTCTCTATGTTTCTGGCTGGTCAAGACCCCTGTTTACCATCTTGATGTCTTCTTGTTTAACCTTGGGCTTAGGCTAATGCAAGCGCGTCACCTCTGGGTGCGACGGCGTCTGATTCCGGGTCAGCATCACGTGGTTGGTCGTTAGGGTTCCAGGGTGTTCCATCATATACCATCAAGAGTTGTAAGGAAATAGACCCGGGTCGGGCAAATCATTTATCTCAAACACTTTTTGGGTGAATCCCTGTGGTCGGAAGTGACTGGGAGCCTAAGCATGGCATGACGATATTGTCATCAGGGTAAGTCTTAGCCGACAGGATCATCATTCGAGGGGTCTAGAGGCCCAAATCAACCTAGATGTGCACTTAGGATACCTGGGAGGTTAGTAAGAAACCCCTGTTCCCATATAGGTTTGGTGCCATTTGGGTGCTTGCCAGGCGTTAGCAACAAAAAAAATGAAATGATAATAACAACAACAAAAAAATGGAAAAAGAGAAAATGTACATACTTGCAAACAAAAAAAATTTTCTTATAAAAAAACAACAACAGAAAAATGCCAAATATAAAAAGAAAAACAAATCAATTTTGCATGATTGCATTTGTATGCAGCATTTCACTTTTAATATCGCTTGCATTCGTGTGCTTGTCTGCTGCATCACCGCATCTTTCCCTTGCCTTCGTTAAATAAAGGCTTGGCCCCTTGACCAGTTATCAAGGACAGTCAAAATGACCATTTGCTTATTGAGCAAGGGGCCAAGTCAGAGCAGAAATTCTGATTTGTTTGTCTCAGTGATGTGTGCAGGGATTCGAGGCGACAAAAGCAAAGGTGAAAATCAAACAAACCAAACCTTGTATATTATTCCAAAAATAAAAAAATTACATCAAGTTCCGCCCTCTCTCTCTGCATTACTCATCCCGCTACTCTCCGGGCAGAATGCTCTCAAGGGTGCTACCCAGCTACGAAAAGCGGTACTCCTACCGCTCGGTACTCCTCTTCCTCTTCCTACACCCCAACGTTGATCCGTGGGGGCAGCAAGAAAGCTACTAACACGAAAGCCATGCTCTCGTACTCTTCGATAGCGCTCCTCACCATCTCTCAGCCACTGTTCAGCAAGACCAAGGCTGGTTCGGAGTTCGAACAGCTGGACCTCCATGGCCCTTCGTTCCTCCCTTTCAACCAATCTGTCGGCTCTTTCTCTCTCTGTGTCTCTTTCTCTCTCTGCCCGTTCTCTCTCACGGTCTTCCCTCTCCAACTGGAGAGTGATCCTCAGCTCCATGGCATCCCTAGAAGAGTCGTCATCTAGACGACGCCGCAGTTCCTCCTCCAGCTCTGCTATTCTGGCCTCCCTCTACGCAGCATGGGCAAGTGACTCCTGCATCTCCTTTTCCTGCCAGATGTACCATCTCAGATATACGGCAAGACGTAAACAAGGAGAATTCAACACTGAGACTCTTACCCGTATAGAGAGCATTCCTTCTGCCTCCGCGGCACGTTGTGTGGCACGAGCGAGTTGTTCGTGAAGCAAATCAAGTTCTGAGGTAGGGATCCATAAGCTACAGACGCCACCCACTCCCATCGCTGAGGAAGCCACGTCAATCTGGGCGTGCTATGATCACACATGTGATAGTTAGTGGCCGGACACCATGAATCTAAAGTCTTGATTAGGAGTGTGCACTGTACACCTACCGAGGCACTCAGGGCTTCACGTGTGTCACCCAATTGTTGCTCCCTCTCTGCCAGGTGAGATTGCAAGTTCGCTATCATAGTGTCACGGACATCCTGCAGCCATAGGAGTCAGCATTTCCATGAATAAAACCAAAGGATGGAAAGAAGAGAAAAGGGGAGACCTACCTCCACAAGTCTCCGGGGTTGGAGCCGCTCTGCGTACATTGTCTTATACAGACGCATATAGTCTTCACTATCCTGTGCATGTGATTCCATGATTGTGCCACCCCGTTGCCAATCTTCATACTATTCAGGGAACCGCACACGCCAATCAATGCAGGTTGCCGGTCCCCGCGTCTTTCTCCCGACACGAGGTGACGCAGCCGTATCCACCCATTTCTGAGCCAGTCCTAAGGTCCTCATGACCAATCGTAGCCGAAGCGGCTTGATTTCATTCAGGCAGTGCATCCACAGTTCCCGTCCGAACCGGGCACGACTTGTTAGAACCCATGGTTGGTCGACGTCAACCATGCCTGAGTAAGGTCTCCAGTTTACCTAGGTTAGGTTATACATACCCGTTTAGCTGGTCAAAACCAAAAACCAAAAATAAAATGAAAATAATTCCAAAAAAAGATCCCACCATTGCTACAGGGAACTCCTGTATCTCCCGCCTTAGCACCATCAGTTGGTAGGTTAGGGGTGCCGCACTCATGATGGGTTGCCACCGCCTGGCTAGCGGCACCGTCACTGGTCGCCAATGTCGAGCTCTCCCCATCGGGAGGTAATAGTAGCTCCACAGCTGCTTTAGCGCATGTCATTAGTACCTTAAGTGGGCTATCACAAAAATAAACAAAAAAATACAAAATAAAACACAAAAATACCTGGATGAATGGTGTGAAACCACTCACAGTCATCTCACGGTCCGCCTCTTGGAACAAACCTGTAAACAAATACGTCAGAATGGCAGCTCCCCAGGCGTAGTGCCCCACTCTTTCAAGGTCTGATAGCAGCTCCAGGAAACGACAATGGATACCATCTCCCTTCGAGCTCAATATCAATCTTCCCAGTAAGAAGAGGAGAAATCTCCTCAAATCCATGTTGGATCTCTCACGATTGCCAAAATCTGTGCAGTACACAGCACGACATCCTCTTTCCATCCTTTCCATGAATTCTTCTGAGGACTCATCGTCCCGTCGATGAGTATCAGTGAGCCCTAATGCCTCCATGATAGATGCCCTAGTTACCGACCTGTTCTTCCGACCATCTAAGTCCAAACCCAGTAGCTTCTGGGCACCTTCTCGGTAATCCGCATAGGTGATTCCTGTCACTGCCTCGCCATCTACCTTGAGGCTCGTGATTCGGACCACATCCTCCAGACTGGGCACCATGTGCCCCCATGGCATCAGGAATGCCCGACTTACTGGGTCCCATCTTTCGCACAAGGCTTGGATGAGGGCCAGGTCGAGCTGGATAGGCTCGATCCGAAGAAAGGCACCAAATCCCATCACGTCTAGCCTGGCCTTCTGAAAATCCGGGAGACCCCTGTATGCGGCCACTGCTAACTCCCATGAAATGTGTGATTTCATCACACTCTGTGCGTGCATAAGAAATGGAGAAGGGTGTTGTCAAGAAGAAGGAAGAAAGAATGAGAAAAGGGGGGAAAGCTCAGCTTACGAGTTGTGATTGGGCCCTTTCACTGAAGTGCCCTTCGAGGTCCGAGAGCATCCTGGAACTGCTACCACTGGACCAGCTTCTCTTCGAGGAGTGGGAAGATTCGCCATCCATCTAACTCTCAGAATTTTGAACTCCTCCTCTCCCGTGAGAACTTGTGCTCCTCGAGTTAGCTCTCGATATACCTGGGAGAATAAAAGAGACATGAATTTATAGAAATAGAAGGAGTACGGGCCAAGATTGCCTCCATCACCTTTAACGATAGCCCTTGCGATGAGGCACCTGCCATGCGGTCCCATGTGTCACTTCACCACTCGCGCAGGGTGATTGATTGGACGGGGTAATATGACGACCCGCCCCCTTTGTTGTCTAGGGATACCCTATCATGTTTTAGAAGTCGTCCGTAAAGTTTGAAACATTGTCCGAGAGAAGGGACTGGAGCCGTCTTTATTGACTTCCACGGCAGATTCCCGTGGAAAATGGTCACAGCAAGACGCAATTCTCGGTAGACATATCACATGGGAACAGTGCAAAGGAGAAGAAGTGTGGGGAGGAAGGAACGCACAAGAGAACAAACAAGCAGCAGAAAATTAAATCACTCCATTCATAATTCTACATAAGCTGTCATAAACATCACAATCATAGAAAGGAGGCATATGCTAGCTCGCCAACTCTCGCCGTCACCTTCACATTCATCCCTTTAGGCGTCCCTCTCCTCTCCCCTAAGGTGAGGGTCCCTCAAGGGCCTTCTGGGGCTCCGTGAAATAGCAGTCCCCTCGTCTCGTGGCGCCTGCTCCACAGCAGCGGCTCGCTGCTGCTCCCCTGGTGTGGCAAAGAGGCCACCGACAGAAAAGCGGCTAGACTGGCGGAGTCGCGCCCCGAACTCTCGCGCTCTGTCATAGCTTGCCTCCATGCTCTATAGCCTCTGTCCCATAGCCTGAAGGCCTAGCTGGGGCTCCCTCACCTGGGCCTCTGTGGCCCTTCTGTCCTCTCTCTCCTTCTCCCTCTCTAGCCTTTATCTTTCTGCCTCTCTCTTGGCCACCTGGAGGAACACCCTCAACTCTAGGATGTCCAGATGTGGCCTCTCTTCACTGTGACGCCGCAGTTCCGCTACAGTCGCTACCCAGGCATCACGCCCCTCTTCCGCAAGGGCCGCACGGGCCACCGCACTGGCGAGTTGCTCCCGGAGGGAGACAATCTCAAGAAAAGGGGCCCAAGAGCTGGAAGATGCGCCACCGGCCATTCCCACCATCATTGTCTGCTGGGCACGCTGCAACAAACAAACAACGGCCGTCAGCTAAGCTCCAAATTGTAAAAAAAAAATACAATACTTAACTTACCAGGATCGACAGTTCCTGTTGAGTGAGGGCCAGCTGCCGCCTGGCCTCTGCCAGTTGGGCACACAAGCCGTTGATGTCGCGTGCATCCCCGGGTTGGAGAGGTCCCACATGACTCTCCCGCCGCTGCCGTAGGAAGTCGGCACTGTCCTACACCAATACGCTCTCTTGCTGTCCAGGGAGACGTATGCGCCAGTCCTCAAGCTTCGCCTTGCCGCGACTCTCCTTCCTGACACGGCTCGGCTCATCCACGCTCGCCCATTCATAGGCCAAGCCCGGGGTCTGTGCCATGCCCTACATCAAGAAAGGGGGGTCTTACATCAAACAACGAGAACGCGTCTCCTATCAAGGACGCGTCCATCATTTGAGTGCAACACTCACCGAACCCTCTTCCCCCCTCGCGTGGCTCACTTCAAAACTCAAAATGGATCAAAAGGAGAAGATCGGAGGACCTACCAAACCGTGTTCACCTCCCTCCGCGCCATCGGGCCCCTCGAGTCCCTCGGAGGCCCGAAGCGGCCCTTCCTCCTCCATGGACGCCGTTCCGTGCTCTTGCGTGTCCCTCCTCGGGCGAGGAGTCCCTCATCCCTCTCCACCTTCATCATGATCTGGCCCACCGAACTCCATCGATCGAGAAAGGAAGAAGACGAAGAAGGGCAAGCAAATCTCGACGGGAGGTGGGCTCGTCTGCGGGTAAGGCACGGGAGAAGAAAGGCTGCCTGGCGCTTTAAATTTGAATTCGAGAGTTAAGACGCGTCCTCGCACCAGGACGCGCCCAAAAGGAGAAAAGAAGAAAAAAGAAAAAAAGAGAGGACCCCTCCGTGCAAGGCGTAGTTCCCTATTTTTTAGGGCAAGGTCTCGTGAAGCGTGCCTCGAAACAACTCGGTGCAAGAGAAGAAGCGTGGAAAAGGGAAAGTGCATACGACAAAAGGAACCATTTTATTGCACATAAGCAAATAGTCAGTTATACATCATAAAGTGAGGAAGGTGGGGTGTACAAGCAACTCTCTAACTCTCGCTACGACCCTCCTGATCATCTCTCTCCTCCCTCCTCTGACGGGGATCCCTAGGGGGCTTCCGCGAACTCTGAGAGGCGGTGCTCGCCTCGCCCTGTGTTGGCACGCTAGCCTCGAAGGCGCGTCGACGCTCCTCGGCCGAAGAAACCAGAAAGCTTCCCATGGAGAAAGAACCAGACTGAAGAAGTCGCGCCCTGCGCTCCTTCGCCCTCTGATACCGCTCCTCGCTCTCCCGAAGCCTCCCCTCCGCCATGCCGAGACTCAATCGGAGCTCCGTCTGCTGGGCCTCCAGAGCCCTCCACTCGTCCCAGTCTCGCAGTCGCTCCGCCCTCCTGTCCTCCCTCTCCCTCTCTCTCTCTCTATCCTCTCTCTCCCTCTCCCTGTCCTCTCTCTCTCTCTGTGTGTCCTCCCTCTCCTCTCTCTCTCTCATCGCCTCTCTCCTCGATAGCTCGAGGGCGATCCGCAGATCCAGCACGTCGCGAGGGAGCTCCTCAGCCTCCCGTCGCCGCTCCTCCTCCAGCTCCGCAATCCGGGCGTCACGTTCTGCCGCCCTGGCGTCGCGCTCCTGCTCAGCACGAATAGCACGGGCCAGGGCCTCCCGAATCTCGGCCACCTGTCAAAGCACGCATGACCCATAAGAGAACAGTGAAGGAAGAAGAGCAACTGGAAAGAGAGTCGGGGTCAGGCAGACACTCACTCGAGCCTCGCTGTAATGCCCCGGATTTTTTTCGGATCATTTTAGCGGGTCTCGGAGTGTATTTTGTGCTTTACACGTGTTTTTCCCTGATGTGCCTTCGGAACTCTTTGCAGGGCAAACCGTGGCGTTCTACGACTCCGGGACAGTACCACTACGTTGTGTTCCTTCCGAGGATCGCGGAGGTAATTTTCCGTAATTTTCTGAATTTATCGAATTTTCGGGTTTTTCCTATATATACTAACCCTTTTCTCTCTCCCCCTCTCATTCTCTCTTTCTCACTCTCTCTCTTCTCTCACACCCTCTTTCTCCCCTCTCTTCTCCGGCGGCCGACGGAGCGAGGCGGGGGCGAGGCGGAGGCGGCGCGGGTGAGGACGCGGGCGAGGATCTAGGCAGTGGAGGCGCGTGGGAGCTCGTGGCGCGGTCGCGAGCCGGCGAGGGTTTCACGGCGTTTCTTCGCGGATCGGTGAGCTCGGGGTGCGAAATCTTCGGTGGAGGTAGGGTGATGGTTCCCCAGCTCGTGCACTTCCTTTCCCGCGAGTTTCGTAGGCCGTGGTGAGCCGAGCGGGTGGAATCGGGGTTTTTGGGCAAAACCCATGTTTTAGGGCTTGTGGGCCGATCTCCCGTTTCATTGCGTTTTTGGCCGATCCGAGGCCGTAGATGCATGCTAGGGGCTTCTGGGGAGCCTCCCCCTTGTTTTCCCCCTCTCTTGTGGAGGTATGGGGGCGTGGGACGAGTTTTGGGTCGTTTCCCGCCGTAGCGTTCTCGGAAGGAAGTGACGGTCCTTCCAGTGGCCGTCACTTGGTGTAACGCGCCTAGGCAGGGCCGTTACATTCCCCTTCTGTTGGCCTTTGGTGGTCTGTGGGTGTGACGGTCCCACGATAGACCGCCAGGTGCTGTGACGCACCAGGGCTAGACCGTTAGAGTCTCTTCCGTTAGTTTTCGGGTCAGGCGTGTGACGCACCAGGGCTGGCGCGTCACAGCCTTGTGACGCCCCAGGGTGGGTGCGTCACCTTCCCTGTTGCCCAGCTGAGGGCTGGGGGTGTGACGGTGCCCTCTGGACCGTTACATGCTTGTAACGCGCCCAGGGTGGGCCGTCGGAGCCGTTTTATCCGTTGGGGAGGGCAGCGTGTGTGACGCGCCGGGCCAGACGCGTTACATCCGTGTAACGCGTTGGGGCAAGCGCGTTACATCCTGCTTTCACGCTGAGAGCGTGAGGCGTGTAACGCACCAGGGCAAGCGCGTTACATTCGTGTAACGCGCTGGGCCAGGCGCGTTACATCCTGTGTTTCTTTGGGGCCGTGTGACGGCTTGTGTTAGGCCGCCAGGTGGATGTGACGGTCTCGCCAAGACCGTTACAGCCCTGTGACGGTCTAGGGCTAGACCGTCAGGCTTTGTGTTGTTCCGAGGCGAGTCTTTGTGTTCTCCGTCTTGCTCCGCAAGGTGTGGATCCCCGGTCGACCCGGTTGGGACCCAGTGGTCGACCTGCGGTCTTGTGAGTGTCCCTGACACCCGTGGGTTTCTGTGTCCGTGTTTTGAGGGTGTCTGGAGGACCGTGTTATCTCGTTTAGCGTGTCCGTAGGGTTGAGAGTCCCGGTGACTTCTCGCGTGCTGGGCCTTCGTGTTACGCTCGATCGAGTCACCGTGTATCGGTGTGTGAGCGGTGGGGTCTCCCCCGCATGTCGTGGGTTTCTTTGGAAGGCGATTCCCATGTGGGCCATGTGTTGGCCTTGGACTGCGAGTCCAGTTATCCGGCCTGGGGCTGGAGGTTTCCCGCTTGCTTCAAGATGGGAAATCGTCGGGGCGGCTTGTGTGTTGCCTTGGGAATCGTGCTTCTGCGTTTTCCGTGTGGCCCGTGTGAGTGGCCTTAGTCCTTTGCGTTCCCTCTCCGAGGGAGTGGTCTTGGCGACTCGTGTGTTGTCTCGGTACTCGTGCTACCGTGGTTTCAGACCTAGAGATTGGAATAGATTGACGGCCTTGTGCTGTTGCGTAAAACGGTCTTGACCCCGAGTCCTGCGACTCAAGGACCGTTGGGTTTAGTGCGTCTAGAGGACTGTCCAGAGTCTAGTGACTTAGCGTCACTTGGGTTTTCTCGACTCTCGCGCAGGCTGTGTGTGTGACCGTGGACTGTATGTCATGTTTCTTCTCCGACTGTGGTCACCGTGTGACGGGGCCGGTACGTGGGTTGGTCCCCGTACGTCGTCGGATTCGGACGTTGTGTTCCGTTGAGAGTCTACTCCTTCAGTGACCCTCCACTAGTCGTAGCCTACTAGTACGCGTGTGCTAGTTGCACCAGGGAGTGGTGTACGGGCTTACCCTGAGGACGGTTAGACTGGTTTCCGTCGGGCCCCTCGTCGTAGCCAGAGTCCGGCTGCGGGGGAAAACCAGTCAGAGGGCCAGACCTAGGACGCGTGGTCTGTGTGTGCATACGTGGTTGGGGACTGTGGACGCACGTCGACGGGCGTGACCCCAGCTAGTCACTTGTTTGTGTTTACTTGTACGGTGTTCGCGCCTCGGGTAGGACCTACCACGTCAGGCGGGTCACCTGCGGTGCGGTGTAAGACGTCAGGGGACGCTACCGGCTGTGCTTCTAGTGGGTGGTACTCCTGTCGAGTACGGAGTGACAGACTATCAATTTTCGTGGCCTTGACCTTCGGGTTTTCGGTCGTGTCGACCGTTAAGTCCTTCGGCTGTTTTGCCGTGGCGCGTGTGTTGGTCTTCGCGTCGTGAGTCTAGTGCTAGTGGCTTTACCGAGGTTCCGTCTTGTGGTGCGGTACCCGCGATCGGATGGTCGGGGTTGCACCTTGGACAGCGTGTCCAGGTTGGTTGTGTCCGGGGGACAGGCCTCTGCGACATGGTTGCCGTGTGTTGTTACTTCGGTAGGCGGTACTAGCGTGGTTTGGTGGCTTCGACGGTGTGATCGAGGTGCCTTCCGGTACAGTAGGAGTAGCTGTAGTGCCGAGTTTTGACCGGCCACCGGTTTGCTGTTCCTGCTGTAGTTGTAGCTCTCCTTTCCGCTACCGCCGTTGTTTCCGGTTGGGGTTCCGCGGGATCCCTGCTGAGTCTCTGTTTTGGAGACTCATTCCCTGCTTTTCAGGTGTTGCGGTTCTTCCTCGTGGTTCAAGGACGCGGAGCGGAGGTTCTCAGTTGCCAGCTTGCCGGGCCGAGTGTTCACTTGGCATGTGGTACGTTTTTACTGCTTTAGACTGTACTTTTTGTTGGACTGGACTCTGTTGTAGCTGTTGTTGTTCTTTCTTTCAGCTCGTTATTGTGGGTTGTCCTACTTTATTTCCTATTTCTTTGTGTCTCCACACTCCTTTTAGCCCTTCCGAGCCCTCCCGGCTCGTGGGTGGCGATGCGAGTCTCGGGTTATCGGGCCTTCCCGGTAATCGGATTCTCGGGTCGTCACAGCTGGTATCAGAGCGAGGTTTGTGGGCGTGCATAGGAATTCGAAATATTGCAGTGATCAGAGTCCATAAGGTCCAGTACAGTCGGCAGCTGGCATAGGGTTTTGTGCTTGTTTTTTTCCGCTTTGTTTCTCGCTTGAGAGCTTGAGTGCGCTGTGAAGGTGGTTGCTGTCTGCGGCTTTCGTGCCAGCATGGGGTCTAAGGATCAAGGTCGAGAGCCTTCTCCCTCATCGGTGGTGGCCCTGGTTGTGCTGCGTTGGGCAGAGGTTGCTGGCAGGCGTGAGCTCGCGGTGCTGCGTTCGAGGAACCTGCAGCGTGGTCAGGTGGCTGGTGCGGACTGTTCTTGGTTAAGTGGCCTTGAGCGTGCTCTGAGGGAGCTGCTGTCGGTTTTTGGTCACTCCAGCTTGAGGTTTGTCCAGCTCCTGAGGCGTTTTGATCGAGAAGTGTGCTCCGGTGAGCGGAATGTCTTCTCGGTGAGCTGCTGTTTCGTCGAGCCTGATGTCCTTGTCGTGCTCTGTGGCGTCAGAAATGACGTGTCGGTCCCGATTGTTTTATGGATTTCGAGGCAGGATTGGGCTGTGGTGTCTCAGTAAGTTTTTGCTCCTGCGTTCCTGTCAATGGATGGGTTGTGTTCACCCTGGGGTTGGCTTGAGATGTGAAGGCTCCACGGTGAGTTCGGGACTCGAGGATGAGCGTTGGCGGTTGCCGGTTATGGCTCGTGTTGCGGCTCTTGGGTGCCGTGTTGCAGTTCGAGGAATTGCAGCGGTGATGCATCGAGAGATGCTGTGATTGTGATCCGACGTGACACTCGTCGAGTGTGTCGGAGGCGCTGACATGATGGAAGCGATGGCTTTTCCTTGGTGTTGGATGGTGCTGTTTCCAGCATGTGCGAGGCTTGAGGTCAGGTCGAGCGTGGAGTTCTTCCGTTGGTCGGGAGTGCGCTGGTTTCTCCATTGGTTGGAGAGATTGTCTTGGGCTAAGGTTCGCCGTCTTGCATTGCGTGTTCGGATTGGTTAGCCTTGTGTGCCATGAAGTCCGTACGAGACGTGCTCCTTATCTTGGCAAGGCGGTTGCCTGTGAGAAGTTGTGCCCGTTCCCTTGTCGTGTAAGGGTGCTGGCGCTGTTCCGAAAGGACGAGCGCTGGTTGGGCGGCGTTTGCTTTCTCGGCTGTGTGCGCGGATCTGAGTACGCAGCGGAAGCGTGGTGGGCTTGTGACCCACTAGTTCAGGATCATAGCGTTGGTTGCTACGGGTGGATTCCTGAGTTCGCGTTCAGCATCGGAGGATGGGTTCCTCGGTGTGAAACGTGTTGTTGCCGTGCCGTTGCTCGTGGTATTATGGTTGTTGGCACTGGCAGGATGGAGTGTTGGGGAAAAGTGCTGACTAGTGCGCCGCATGAGTACCATGTTCCTGTGAAGGAAGTCGAGTCAGGCGTCGATGTTGGACCTGGATGAGGTTGTTGAGGATGTCGCCTGACGGAGGTCGAGGACGTGTTGGTCAGAGTCGGTGGCTTGGCGCCCGACTTGTGTTCCCAATCGTATCCTCGGATGAGATCGTCTTTTGAGGAAGTCGTCTCTGGCAGGCCGTGGGCTCCTGTTGGTTCTACGGTCTTGTCGGATTGTGACGGTGAGATGTTTCTTGCTTAGGGACCCGTGAGCACTGTCCAGGTGGTGTCCCGTGGCTCTGTGGTAAGGGCGTAATCGGCTTTGGCAGGTGTCCACTTGGATTGATCGAAGGATTTGACGAGACCAGATGGATGAGTGACGCCTGTGGGCGGAGGCCTTTTGTGAGGTGGGCGTCGGAGGATGGTCCTTGATAGGACGTTGGTGTCGCAAAGGTTATCCCTGGTTTGATGACTAGCATGGGGTGGTTCCCTATAAGTCTGAGTCCCGTGAGGTGATGACTGAAGACGCCAGGTTCTGTCATTTGGATTCGTCGTGCTCCCCGAGAGGGTCGAGCTGAGCGAGCGGTTAGTGACCAGTGGATGGTCTTTTCAGAGACAGAAGATGCTGGTTGTTGGGGCTCGAGCGTGGCGAGAGCCGTGTGCCAGCGAGACCTTTGGTGGTCGTTTCTGTGATGTGCCTTTCCGGATGGGATCTGGGCTTTGTCGAAGTTTGTCTTCTGACAAGAGTTGGCACAGTGTTATGTCCGGTTTTCGGCCTGCCATGTGTGAGGTGTTCCTTGGTGTTGAGCCGATGTTCTGGTTGCGGTCTACTGAGATGACTGCTTGAGCTGGTGGAGGCTCTGTTTTGGTTGCTCCCTTGAGGAGGGTATGCGATCTGTCAGCTAGCTGCGAAGCTGTTGTGCAATTTGTCTGCCGACCATAGGTTGGATCGGTAGCTGTTGCTCGTGTCGAGGGTTGTGTTTCTTCGGTGAGCGAGATCGTGGCTGCGACGCCATGGTGGATTCTCGCGTTGACTGAGGTGATGTCGGACTGTGTCCTTTGGTATATGCCTGCTCTGCTGGCCAGTGTGCTCGGCGCGAGGAGCGAGGTGTTGTGTGTGATTGTGAGTCTGGCTGTGTTCCTCAGGATTCGTGTTTTCGTGAGAATCGAGGTTTTCTGTGCTAGGGCTCTGACAGCGTGTCAGTTGGTTCAGTGTTCTTCCCCTGGGACTCCGTGCTAGGTCCTGAATTTCGAGGATGAAATTCTTTTAAAGGGGGAGGGCTGTAATGCCCCGGATTTTTTTCGGATCATTTTAGCGGGTCTCGAAGTGTATTTTGTGCTTTACACGTGTTTTTCCCTGATGTGCCTTCGGAACTCTTTGCAGGGCAAACCGTGGCGTTCTACGACTCCGGGACAGTAGGAGTAGCTGTAGTGCCGAGTTTTGACCGGCCACCGGTTTGCTGTTCCTGCTGTAGTTGTAGCTCTCCTTTCCGCTACCGCCGTTGTTTCCGGTTGGGGTTCCGCGGGATCCCTGCTGAGTCTCTGTTTTGGAGACTCATTCCCTGCTTTTCAGGTGTTGCGGTTCTTCCTCGTGGTTCAAGGACGCGGAGCGGAGGTTCTCAGTTGACAGCTTGCCGGGCCGAGTGTTCACTTGGCATGTGGTACGTTTTTACTGCTTTAGACTGTACTTTTTGTTGGACTGGACTCTGTTGTAGCTGTTGTTGTTCTTTCTTTCAGCTCGTTATTGTGGGTTGTCCTACTTTATTTCTTATTTCTTTGTGCCTCCACACTCCTTTTAGCCCTTCCGAGCCCTCCCGGCTCGTGGGTGGCGATGCGAGTCTCGGGTTATCGGGCCTTCCCGGTAATCGGATTCTCGGGTCGTCACACTCGCGATCACGCTCGGCCTCCTCAGCTCGAGCCACCGCGTACGCCAGCTGCTCCTGAAGGGCAGAAACCTCCGGAGGAGGGCCCCACGAACTGGAACCCGCTCCACCAGCCATCCCAGCTGCCACTGCCTGATGGGCCTGCTGAAACACGGAACAAACGACAGTCGGAGGCTAAGCATCGAAATTCAGGTCACAAAAAAAAAAAAGCATTGCATAGACTCACCAGGGTCTCCAACTCCTGTCGAATGGCCACCAACTGTCGCCTGGCGTCCGCCAGCTGGGCCCGCAGGTCGGCAATCATGTTGTCACGAGCATCCTGCATTGCATATAAGTTAGTGTCACATATGTGTGCATGTAGAAAATGAAAACATTTTTTTCGCTTACCCCTGTCGCACCACCAAGGAAGAGATGCTTCCCGTACGTGGCTCGATACCGTCTCAGGTAGTCAGTGATGTCCGGTACATGGGACACCACTGGGATCCCGCCCTGCTGCCAGTCCTGGTACTATGCAGGGAAGCGCGTACGCCAGTCCACGATCTTTGCCTTCCCCTTGGTCTTCCGCCTGACGCGGACCGGCTCGTCTACGTCGACCCACTCCTGGGCTAACCCCAACGTCCTCATAACCAGCCTGAGCTGAAGCGACTCGATCTCGTTCAGGCAATGGACCCACACATCCCGCCCGAAATGAGGACGACCCGCTACGACCCAAGGCTGGCCAACGTCGGCCATGCCCAGGTAGGGCCTCCACACCATCTGCATCACCATACATACGTCATGTCAGTTGCCATTAGGTCGCATGCATAAAAATACCAAAAATCATACGCATCATACCATAGCCTCGGGGTACTCGCTTAGCTCCCGACGAAGCGACGCCAGCTGGTAGCCGTGGGGTGCCGCGACCATGACTGGCCTCCACTATCGCGCCAGAGGCACGGCTCTCCTGTTCCCCTGTCTGGCTCTTCCCATCGGGAAGTAGTAGTAGCTCCACACCTGCATCCATCATACATCATTAGCCCGAATAATTGCATATTTAACTACGGTAAAATGCATAAATAAAGTGTTTACCTGGAGAAAAGGTGCGAAGCCGCTGACTGTCGTCTCCCTCTCTGAGGTCTGGGAGAGATCGGCGATCAAATGGGCAAGCAGAGCCGCTCCCCACGCATAGTCCCCCACTCTGTCCAGATCCGCCAGGATCCCGAGGAAGTGGCAGGGGATGCCGTCACCCTTCATCCCTAGCAGAAGGCAGCCCAGGAAGAAGAACAGGAACCTCCGGAGGTCTAGATCCACAAGCTCCCGCTCGCTCGGGTCCTAGGTGAAAGCTGCACGAGCGTCTCCCTCCAGTCGTGCCAGAAACTCCGCTCCAGTTTCGCAAACCTGCTGGCGCGGGTCACTAAATCCGAGCGCCTCCATAATCTCCAATCGGCCGACTACCCTGCTGTCTCTGTCAATCGCGCTCGTCTCTAGCCACAGCAGGTCCAAGGCACTCTCTCGGTAATCGGGGTAAGTGACCCCGCTGACTGCCTCTCCGTCAACTCATAGCCCGGTGATCCGAGCCACGTCCTCCAGTGTCGGCACCATGTGTCCCCAGGGCATCAGAAACGCCCGGCTCGGCACGTGCCACCGCTCCCTCAACGCCTGAATAAGAGGAAGGTCAAGCCGGAATGGCTCGATCCTGAGACAAGCTCCAAAACCCATGGCGTCCACCCGCGCCCTCTGAAAGTCCGGCAGCCCACGGTACGCTGTCACCACCAGGGACCAGCAGATCCGGCTCTTCATCACGCCCTGCACACCACAAAAAACAAAAAGGAACACATCAGCATCATGGATAATAATAAACAACAACAATGTATATAATATATTTTTTATTTATTTTAAATATATATATATATATATTTAAAGGCGTCCACCCCCTTAGACGCTTTCATTTTACTTCCTTTATTTTATTTTAACAAAACAAAAATAATAAATAATAAAAATAAATAAAATAAAAATAATATATATTATCATGAAGGCGTCCAGCTCAGTGGACGCCTCCTTATTTTTAATTTTATTTTATTATTTACGTAATAACTCAAAAAATAATAAAAATAAAATAAAATAAAAAAGAAAAGGATGGAGGCGTCCAGGCCCCTGGACGCCTCCTTCCCTCACTCCCCGGCCTTCTCCACACCATCTCTCGCCCGCCTGTTTAGCCTAATAAACCAACAAATTGGAGTTCTGAGGGGCTTACCAGGTCGTGCTCATCCTCTCCCGCGTCGCCAGCACCCGCAGGACTCTCCACGGCCAAATAAGGCGCCTCCTCTTTCGCGGCAATCTCCTCTCCCACGGCAGCCTCCTCGGCATGACCCCTCGACCTCCTCGGACGACAAGCCCATCGTTTCCGCCTCTCTCCACCCTGGCTCGGGCCTCCTTGCTCCATTGGGAATTGAGAATGGGTCGTTAGAATGAACAGTTGAATAGAACAGGGGGTGAGGCCCCCTACATATAGAAAATCACCAATCTTTGGGGCGTCCAGGCGCCTGGACGCCCCCACCTTTTTTTATTTTTTCAAAAATTCAAAAAATATTGGGGCGTTCAGGTGCCTGGACGCCCCCACATAAAAAAACAAACAAAAATAAAAAAAGAAAATATAGGGACGTCCAGGCGCCTGGACGCCCCCATATCAAAAAAATAAAAAAATGAAAAAAAGAAAATATAGGGGCGTCCAGGCCCCTGGACGCCCCCACATCAAAAACTAAACAAAAATAAAAAAAATAAAAAATAGGGGCGTCCAGGCCCCTGGACGCCCCCATTAAAAATTAAAAAAAAATTATATATATATATATATGATCATAATGTAAATAAACAAGAACACAAAAGAGAGAAAACACAAAAAGAAAAAAGAAAATAATAATCATAAAAATAATAATCAGGGGAACAGTGGTCCAAAATGTCAAATGCCAGATTTTATTCCATCAGAAAGCAAAGTGAGATACATCAGGGGCTTAGGCGCCTTAGGTCTTAACTTCCCCAGTTCGGTTACATAAGCTCTCCACAGCTCACATTCTTCCCCCAGATGCGCTAAGGCCTTTCCCGCAACACTTGTCTTCCAGGGTGCTTTAATGGCCTTCGCTTCCTTCGCATCCGCTTCCGCACCCAACTCCCTCTTCTTCAAAGGAACGATGCCGGTTAACAGTGGGAACGAGTGGCGTGGAATGCCGATCTGGAGGCAGCACTGATGCGCGTTGTAAAGGACGAACTCAGTCGCACCGATCAGTTGGAGTTCAACTTCGGGAGAAGACCTCATAAGGAGTTCAAGTGAGAATAGACATGCCGGTGCGCAAGTGAAGAAGCTTTGTGTCATGGTTCGAAAGTGAGACCGCCAGTCTTCCAGTTTCTTCAGCCACGGAACACGGTTCGCCACGGTGCCACCGAAGCCTAACACATCGGCTATGTAATAAAGGGGACTTTGTTGGAAGAGCTTCGAAGCAGTCGGCATCCCCTCACGGTGGTCAAATTTGAAGTGCAAATCAATCTAGCAATTCAGAACAAGTGCGCAACCGAAAGGAGGCTTACCCATGCTTGAGGCAGTAAGGCCACTGTAAAGGTAGGCAAGGACGGCGGGTCCCACCCTCTTTCCACTCCAAATCCCGCGGATAGCACTCAGTTGGTCCTCCTCCACTATGTTGTCAGTATAAGGAAACAAGAGAGCACTCGCCAGACAAATAGTGAACCCTTTCATGATTCCTTCCAAATAGTCATCGTCTGGTGACCCTCTCAGGGCGTCCATGACCCATTCCGCGAGCCTTTACAAATCAATTCCCTGTTGAGTATGGACCTTTCTGGCTGCGTCGGGTGGCATGAAGCTTCCAAGGACGCTCTCGGAAGTTCCCCTTGTCAGCATCCGCATAGCCTTCACCTTCCCGTCACTCTTGAATTTCTTCAATCCGAGCAGAAGTTCCACCTCCTCGAGGAGGATGGTCGCCTCGAAGGTCGAGAAGATGAAAGTGTGTGTCTGGGGATGCCAGATCTCCACTAGTGCGCCCATAGCCGCTCAGTCCATGCGAATCCTCTCATAGTGCTTGGCATGAATAAGGAGCCCCTGAAGATGCCACTTCGAGAGTATGGCCCTCATGCCGATGGAGATGTTGAAAGTTAACTTTGAAAGCCATGGCAGTTTAGAAAACTTTCTCGGGCCTGGGAAGAATGGATACGGCTGGGAAGAAGAAGAAAAAGGAAGAGAAGTGAGAAGAGAGTTCACACGGAGAATTTGAAATAAGTCAGCTTACCATATGCAACTGGATCGTCCCACTCAGATGACCCTCGAGGTTGGAGAGTCGCCTGATCTCGCTGCTAGGCCTGCTCTGCTTCATAAGGCGGGAAGACTCTCCTTCCATCCTGAAATCCCTAGATCCTCCTCTCCTTCTCCTCCTGAGCTTTCAAAACTCTCCTTAGTGCATTTGGTTGAACTAGCCTAAGGGAGGCACTTATAGGAAAGGAGAGGCGCTACAGGATGAAACACGTCACATCAGTGGTCAATCGTCAGGGTTTTGTCTGGATCCCCTTGTATTGTGGTGCGATTCTGTTATAATTCTGCTACTTTCTGATGTTACTAATCTATGCTGGTCTATGCAGGTTTTACTAACGGATGTCTTTGTCCTATCTCTTGTCCCACCTTTCCATGGTTGGTCCCACCATGTCATGCATCATAGTATATGATACCTACGCTACTAGAACATGTCAAGGACCTTGCGGCCCGAACGAATCTGGGATCTGAGTTCCCCTTCAACAAAAATGGTGATGATTCCAGAAGAATTTTGGTTGTACGGATATGCCGTTAACTTGTGGTGGCATGGGGATGACGGTTCCGTCCAGTAAGTTGGTGCGTGGATAAACGGGCCCCAGCCCAGTATCAGCTCACCGGATCGGTATCTTGACCCATTCTTAACGAGTTGACAATATTATCCTTGGCTATTTTCTATTTTAGTTTGTTTTAAATTTTTATTTTAAACCCAGCATGCATTCACATAGGACTTTGATTTATTGCGGAAGATCATTCAAGTGATTCGATTGTGAAAGCCGTTGTGCTTCAATTCTTACAAATATGAGATATTCCACTCCGAATGAAATACTGAGCTACCTTGAAACGGCCCAACGCTGCTCTTCCAAAGGAGACCCTTGTTGGGACAGACCCTCAGATATTCCTTTGCTTTTTACCTTGTTTGACCCACCTTGGCCACATCACTTCCACACTGGCTGGTAACCGCTCCCCAAAGGTGAAACCTGTCGGTTTATGACCCAGGTACTTCCACACCGAGAAGTTGGTCTCCTTTATTTTTGTGCCTAAGCGCACGTCGCAGCCTCCCTTATTTGATCTCCGTCCAAGCAATCGCCAAAATTTGAAAGACCTTCTTCAAGGTCGCCTCATTGAAACTACAAGAAAGATTCCAAACAGTAATGTCAAAAGCGTGTCTCATTACACCTTGGTATCAACTTATCAGTCCATTCCCACTCCATTTCACTCCACTTCGATACCATTCCATTACGTGTCACTCCCTTGCAAAGCAGACGCCAAGGCGGGGCAGCTGTAGACACGCTATTCCTGACGTCTCCTGAGAAAATCTCATATTACTATACGACGCCCCGCAGCGGCTTTCGCATTTTGAATCGCTTGAGTGCTTCATATTCTTGAGTCTTCTTCCGCCTTTTCGGCATCCGGAAATCATCTCGTTGCGGCATTCGGATGGCATCAACACCAATCGGACGCACCGGAAGGTTCTGGAACCAGGAAGAATGTCTGGCAGGCGGCTGCCGACACCTTTTCAAGGGACCCGGGGGGGTCTTAATGGAGGCGTCCAGGCCCCTGGACGCCTCCATGATTTTAATATATATTTAAAGCCAAAAAACACATTAAAAAATAATAAATTAATGGAGGCGTCCAGGCCCCTGGACGCCTCCATGAAAACAAAATATAAAAAATAAATAATATTAATCATGATAAAAGATAAAACAAAAAAATATAATATATTTATGGAGGCGTCCAGGCCCCTGGACGCCTCCATCAACTTGCCCACGGGCGGGCTCCGTCCGGCGGTCGGTTTGTCGTTTGAGAAAAAATCCAAAATTTGAAGCCGTCCAGGTGCCTGGACGCGCCCATACTCCATATACAGACAATCCCGACACGCCGGTTGGTTTGACTAATCGGAAAATTCTAAAACGTGGAGGTGTCCGGGAGACTAGACGCCTTCATTTCACCACATCCGGACATGCCCGACGCGCCGCTCAATTTGACATCTTAGAAAAGTCCAGAATATAAGGGCGTCCTGCCAGCCAGACGCGCCCACTTGTGAGTCACGGGCGCCGGTCAAAAATAACGTGTTTTGCCAAACCGCGTGCGGCTTTCGGCGGATTCCGGTGGGCTATTATGGAGGCGTCCAGTTGCCTGGACGCCTCCATTAAAATATTTAAAATAAAAAAATAAAAATTAATTAAAATTTTCTAAGGCCTTGATGAAGGCGTCCTGGGTCCTAGACACCTCCAAAAGGAGGCATCCAGGCCCCTAGACGCCTCCATCGTCCGGGACTCTATAAATAGCAGACCCCCCTCAGTCCGAAGAGAGAGCATTTTGAGAGGTCCGACAGGCTGTCGGAATCCCGAGGCTGTCGGATCCTTTTCTAACCCTTAGGTTCCTTTCAGGAGGAGGTTCTGCCGGCTTCTCGGGTGCCCACCCTCGCGAGAGGAAGGTCGTCTTCATCCACAGCGCTTCCACGTCGTCCTTACGCCGTCGGAGCTCCGCCGGATTTCACCATCGGCACATCCAATAAGCCAATCATTTCATTTTCTTCGTAGTTCTTTTGCATTCATCATCTCGCATCCTCTATCCCCCTTCATAAGGGCGCCTCTTCTTATATACTTCTTGCATCCATCATCGTATTTTCCTCCTACTCGAGTCCGAGAGGGGTTTAAAACCACACCAACCAGGTGTGTGTCCTGCCGCGATTTCATTATTTTCATCACAAGGGATTGATACTACACTGCCATTTTCTAATTCTGTTTATCTATTATCTATTATTTTGTAAGGGTAACTGAAGAAAGCCCTCTCCGTCGGCCGGCCGAAGGGGGAGGAAGAAGCAACCCGCCACTTCCTGCTAGTGAGGTAGGCGCGATCATTTCCTTATTTTGGGGTCTTTGGCCCCTGGCGATCACATCATATTCTCGAGGCCGCGGCGAGTCACTTCCCCAATGGCCGTTTAAATTCCCGTTCTTATATTTTCTTTATATTCTGCTATATTCTTATCTGCTCATATTCTCGAGGCCGCGGCGAGTCACTTCCCCAATGGCCGTTTAAATTTCCGTTCTTATATTCTCTTTATATTCCGTTATATTCTTATCTGCTCATATTCTCGAGGCCACGGCGAGTAACCTCCCCAATGGCCGTTTAAATTCCCGTTCTTTATATTCTCCTTATATTCTGTTATATTCTTATCTACTCATATTCTCGAGGCCGTGGCGAGTCACTTCCCCAATGGCCGTTTAAACTCCCGTTCTTTATATTCTCTTTATATCATGTTATATTCTTATCTGCTCATATTCTCGAGGCCGCGGCGAGTCATTTCCCGCAATGGCCGTTTGAATTCTGTCATTTCTCTTGTATATCTTGAATTGCTGCTATATCTGCTATACTCTCGAGGCTGCGGCGAGTTACTTCCTGCAATGGCCGTTTCAATTCTTGCTATTTGATTTCCGCACCATTCCCATCCCCCCCGAGGCCGCGGCGAGTCACTTCCCGCTATGGCTGTTTAACCCCCATATCTTGCTATATTACATTTGTCCCGCTCGCCCCGCCGAAGCAATCTCCCGTGGTGGCCCCTTCTCTTTTCTCTTATTTCTATTTTGCAGCAAACAAAACGAGCCCGCGCGCTCTGCGTTTTCATTTCTCAAACCGCGTGACGTCGCTCACACCAGCAAGTGTGCCGACCTTGCACCATGCTCCATCGAAATAAAGAGCGGTGCCGAACCTCCATTGGAACTCTACAAATGCTAAACCACCATTGAGAACAATCTCTCCGGTCTTAGAGAGCGATTCAACTATGTCGTGTGAGACATAGTTAGACGGCACCCTATTGATGAAGTCGATCTCCGTATGCAACCCATTAGGTAAGATGGCAATGGACATGATAGGTCGCTGGAACGACTCGGTTGTTGACATAGGGTCCGGGCATCGGGCCATGAAAGCATTGAATTCGGCCACCAAGGGTGACCAATCGGACCCATGGTCTTGGGTGACGGCCATGGTAGTGGCAGGTAGTGGACATGCAGACACACAGACTAGGAAACACCGACGTCTAGACCTAAACCAATATTCGGTACTTGGCGGACTTACAGAATCCGAAGATCCGTCGATGCAAAGTGCGGCCTTCCCGATAGGCGTAACCTAACGTTCGGGCAACACCTTTTGATATACCGTTTATTGGGATGCAATTTTAAAACACTTTTTTTTTGTTTTAGAAATATGATGATCCTAGACTCGACTTAAACCGACTTATACCAAACTATCATGAATACCCTAGACTCGACCACGGACGCTCTGATACCAAACTGATGCTGGACAGATGACCGACTCGGGCTAAGACGTACGACCGACTCGTTGTGCGGCCAGCTCTAGCACACTAAGGCAAGCCGGGCGACTGACCACCGTGGTATTCTCCGGGTGGAGATGTCTCTCAACAACAACTCTCTTGAGCCCGACGATCGTCCCTTGCGAGGGAAACGTAGGGATCACGGTGATTAAGAAACCACCGTCACCTAGGGTGCTAATTCGCGCTCGGTCCTCGATTGGAGCCACAGAACGGGTGCTCACAACTCACAATCGCGGTGAATTTAAAACTAGCTATCGGCCCTATTCTCACAAACGCAGCAATATAGAAAGCATACTAAATAGCAATGTGAGTGGGGAACGAATCGCGTACCTCCACGACAAGGCGTGGGGAAGACACGCCGGCCGATTTCCGAACAACCCCAATACACAATTGAATTAAAATTTACAAATTCAGAAGCTTGGCCCACTCCACACAGGGAGGTATCAGGCTACAATCGATAATTTTGGGGTTGCTGGAACTCGGGTTGACGGGCAGCACTCTTCGGAGCCGAGGGAGGCGAGTCAGGGCCGATCGGGTAAGCCGAGGGTGAACCGACCCGGTTCTGTCCACGCTGGCCTCCCTGTGCAGCGAACTTGCGAAGGACGGTACAGCTAGATCCGAGATCCGATCGGAGTGCCATTTGTTGGAGAACGACGGTGACTGGACGCCGTTTCTCTTCTCCGAAGGGCGCGATCAGATATTTTTAGATCTGAGCGCAGCAGTGGCTGCACCAAGCCTCTGGTTCTGCTCACACAGAACTGCACAGGAACAGAAAGAATTAAGGGAAAAATGGTTACCGAGGCCCGATCGAGGCTCCGCTCGTGGGAGATTGTCGGTGACGTCCGGAGGAAGAAGCTCTCCGAAGATCTTGCACAGATCTCAGCCGGATGAGGAGAGGCAGGCTCGGGAAGTCGGTGCTGGTTCTGAGCCGGATCTGCTCAGATCTCTTGCGCGATCTCACGAGAATCGCCGCCACGGACAGCACGGTGATCGGATCAAGGCGAGATGAGCAGCAACGCGAAGAGGACTCGAAATCCTACTATCTCTCTTTAGGAACCAGCTTCAGATGGCACCGGGGATGGGCTAGAGAAATTAAAACACAGTCATCTTCAAATCTGAGCAGCAATCAGGGACCGATCTGCGCGCCTCCACGAAAAGAAGTCTTGCCGTCGCTCACGAACTCCGATCGACGCGAAACCAGCGCTGAAATCTTCATAACTCTCAGAGGTATCACTGGGATTTTTTGTGAAAGAATAAGGTAAGAGGAAGAGGGGGATACAAGGTTGAGTCACACGACCCAATTCTGTCCCGTCACAGGACAGAACCAAGGGAGTCACACCCAAGGAAACAAAAGAGAATCTCTCTCCAATGTAATTTTCTCTCAACAAACTTTCATTAGCTTCTTTACAAACACTATACATGGCTTTAAATAGGCAAATGCAAGGTGTAGGGGGAGGGGACTTGCGTGGGATACAAGGAGAGGGAGGGGGGCTGCGCCCCTTGACCATGAGATAAAGGGAGAGGGGGACAAGCCACATGTTGGCTCACCTACCTTTGAAATTCCTGTAAAGAAGGTAGGTGGCAGCCATTTTGTACTTGACCAGCAGCCATTTTATGCTACATGTGGTAAATGGGGAGGTGGAAGAAGAAAAAACACAATTTTTCTAGCCTAATACAACAAATAAGGGAGCGCCCCCTACTTGGGCCTCCAATTGGGCCAGATTGCCATGGCCATCCTCTTAAGCCCATTCATCCACTCTTGCTTAAGGCCTCTCCAACCTAGATAGCCCATATAGGAAGGAAGCCCAAATGGGCCTTGCATGGCTTATGGATCCATCATAATGGACCAATGCCACTCCTTTCTTAAGGAATGCTTAAGGGCTTTAACCAATTGGCCCTTTAAGAGCCTTACAACTAGCCCATTATGAAAACCCAAGTAGAATGTTCATTACAAGCCCAATTTTCATGCAAAAAAGATTCGAATTGAAGCCAAATTGTCCCTAATTTGAAGAGAAGCCGAAGTAGTCCACTTGGTGCTCCGCGTATGGCACCGTCGGTTCGCCGACGTGTCACTGATCGTCCTGGTGTCCGCACCATCGAGCTTTAACCAAACCATAGCTAATCTAGGTTATATTAGCATGTAAAATTAGTGATTAGTCTCATCTCCATGCGGTATTTAGTGGTTACACATCATGTTTTAGTAGGTGTTCTCAGGCTTTTAACCAAACATTAGCTAATCTAAGATAGCTAATCTAGGATAAAAATTAGTAATAGCTCATCTCCATGCGATGTTCCATGCGATAAACCATGTTTACAGCAATTTCTATCATGCTTTCATATAGATCAAGTAAAATGTTAGCTAATCTGTTAGAATATGTTAGCTAATCAGTTAGATTACCTAATCTAATCACATGATAAACTAAATATTCATGTTATTTATTTTACGTACATGTTTTACGCTAAATGACTACACCATATTCTATATACACTATGATAAAGATGTTATATTAGAGTTAAATTAATCTGTTAGCCTACCTAACCTAATAACATGTTAGGCTAAATCTCCATGTTACTTGATTTACCAACACGTCTTACGTTGAATGACCACATCAGATTGATATAGTTCATGCTTTAGTAAAGGGCCTGTCATTATGTCAATTTCTGTGAAACTGAAACCACCATGTTAAAAATGTTATATTAGATAAACTAAAACCTAAAAATAGTGAAAGAAGAAATTGTAGCCAAGAGGATGAAAAACGTGGAAAAAGACCAAGTTGAAAAAGACCAAGTTGAAAGCACAATGAAATTATATTGAAAATGGGGGGTTCTAAGAAGGAGAATAACGTAAAATCTAGAGAGAATGAGAATATATGAAAGAAGAGAAAGTTGTAGATTGGAGGGTTAGGAAGAAGTTTTATGAAGAGTGTAGAGAGAGAAAATGAGAGGAAGAAGGTAAAAAATGTGAGAAACCGAGATCTATAGGCGCACGTGAACAGTGACTGAGTAAAAAAAAGAACCGTTAAAAATTAATTATAACTTAAAAACTAAGAAGAGTTGGAGGAAGTGCTAGAAGAAGAAACTCTAGATCTACAAGAGAAGAAGAACTTTTGTGAAGAACTCAGAGAGAAAAGAGGATTGAAAGGGCATGAAAACTGGGGAACAACAGAAGGTATCAACTCGGATGAACAGTAATGTGCCAGGACAGCAAGTGGAAAAATATACAATAACTTGAAAACAGAGAGGAATTAGAGAAAGAGGTAGAAGAAGGAAATGTAAAGCACTTAAGAATGAACAAGTTTGCAGAAGACATGAAATTGAAATGAAGATTTAAAAAGTATGTAAAGGGCTAAGAAAGACTAAAATCTCAAGAACTTACATTAATAACAACATAAACATACAAACCCAAAACCCCTCTCAATTGCATGTTTAGCAAATAGATATAGAGTATATACAACATGTTTCTCATGTATTAGCCTTATACCTAAAATAATTAGCGAGTATTAGTCTCATACCTAGAATAATTAGCATGTGTTAGCTTAAATCTAGGATGATTAGCATGTATTAGCATCATACCTAAGATGATTAGCATGTATTAGCTTCGTACCTAAGATGATTAGCATGTATTAGCCTCATACCAAAGATAATTAGCATGTATTAACTTTATACCAAGAATAATTAGCAAGTATTAGTCTCATACCTAGAATAATTAGCATGTGTTAGCTTAAATCTAGGATGATTAACATGTATTAGGCTCATACCTAAGATAATTAGTATGTATTAGCCTTATATTCAAGATGATTAGCATGTATTAGCTTCAATCTAGGATAATTAGTATGAATTAGCTTCATATCCCTACGATATATCCGTATAACGCAAGTTTTATCATTTAACCAACCTATTAAAATTTCATGGTAGCCCCTAGGGCGCCTTCTAATAGAAGGTGGCAGACCCAAGGGCGCCTTCTTCTAAGAGATGGCAGCCCCGTGGGCGCCTTCTAACTACATGATGTTAAACTAATCGTCCAGTTAACCCTAGCTTAATCAAAGATTAATACCTTAAGCCATTTTGAGCAGATATGAACTGCAGAGTCGACCCAACCTGTTCACCGCGTTGACGCGATGAACTACTGAGTCGACACAGTTGGCTCAGTGCATTAACGCGATCATTAGGCTTTCACTTTTGCCATCTCCACTGATAGATGGCAGCCTGAGAGGTGCCATTTAACTCCTGACAGGGTCCTCAAAACCCTGTATAGTTCCCAAGAAGGGCATCCCACAGTGAGGGTGTCGTTTCTAAACATGTCAGGTGGCCCATAAGGCACCTCTCTTATCTAGTTTTTTTTTTCCGCGTATCAAACGTTACTGGTTTCCACTCCTAGTTCGTCCCTACATATCAATGCCCCTTGGATTCCATTCCATAATTCCGCCTTATATATCGTACTGGTCAAACCTTGAAATTTCATATTGGCTATAAATGAGAGTGGATGTCGACAAACATGATTAATGCTGTGCATATAGGGCCCGGTCTAGTCCTGGGAGGAGCACCCGAAGGTACTTGTACCCATGGGAGTTTATTGACCACGGTGTTTGGCATTGCACCGTAGTACTTGCTTGCTAGACTTTAGACATTCCACTCATTCACGTGATATTACTTGATCGATTGACTTGAGGTCCGCAGAAGGGTAAAAGTATTTACTTGAATGAAATTGTTAAATAGCCAATTCTAGTTATACATGCTTAAAATTACGTTGCTTACTATTACTTGCTTGACATGAGTTCTTACTTTCTTGAAAAAATTGTTGTTAATTCCAATTATTGCTTGCTTGATCTCTCTTGGTTATTGAAGTTGGAATCTATTTACTCTCACTTGTTATTCCTATACTGCTCTTGTCGATTTTACAATCCTTGTTATCTACTTGTCTACATGCATAGATTTACCAACATTAATTGAACTTGTAAATCACTTAAAGCATGTTAAATCTTGAGATGTAAATCCTACTGAGCGATTTGCTCATCCAGTTGCTTCTAACATTTTCAGGTGATTTGGTTGACAACCAGAACTCGGAAGGGAATGAGTCTGAGTGATGAGTGTAGAAATGGAGTCATCAATTGTCATGTATTGTGTTGTCAATTGTGTTATTGTAATTCCACTATTTTGTGTTAATTGTAACCCTACGTATGTCAGTTGTATTATCTAGTTATGCCATTTGTATTTCCTTTGATCAAAACTAATAAAGGAGTGAGGACTAGTAGTTGATTCTACGAATTTGACATTTTGGTTAGTTGTAAAAATCGATAGCTCGAACTATTTATGTTAGTTTCAAGTCTAAGCTTAGTCATTTGCTTAGTCATTTGCGCACTCTTTAAATTGTCTAAGGAAGATCTCCACTAATTAGCTAGATCGCTTTGGTTCTATATAAAGGACTGTTGCGCCACGGGTAAGCTTCCGCGCTCGGGACGTGACACATAAAGTGAAGCTTAAGGACAATAAATCCCTTGTTGAAAGAACCCACATCAGTTCATCCACTTCCTATCCCAGTCCATCACTGCTCATGCTGCTATTTAGCTTCTTTTTATGGGCAGTCCATTGGTTAAGGAGACACCTTCCATCATCTAAATCTAAGCCATCAAGCTCCTCTGCTCTAGGGTCCCTGAACCCTCACATTCCTTGTTGTCCGGAGCCTCCGGACCCCTATATTCATCCCTGTCCGGAACCTCCGGACCCCTCCCTATTTAATTCCATGTCTTTATCCATCTCTCACCCCCATCCGGAACCTCCGGATTTCTTATCTTATTCTCCATCTCTCTCAGGGCATCGCGCCCTTCCTTCCCATATCCATCCGGAACCTCCGGGCCTCTCTTTCTTTCGATTTATCCTTTTGTTCTTCCAAGTCATCGCGTCCTTCGTTCTTTTCACCCCTTTGAATTGCCTTTTTACATACTTTCGAGGGCATCGTGTCCCTCATGATCTTCTTCCTCCGGAACCTCCGGATTCATTTCCTAATGATTCTCCTCCTTTACGTCCGGACCCTTTGGATCCGCCTCTCTCGATTCATCAATTTCTGATTCCTCCCGATCCCGCTCCCAGGTTCGACCCGGCTCCTTCCACATTAACTTCCTCGGGCACCTGCCCATTCTCACACTGTTTCCGAGGCTTTAGTCCTCACTGTTTTCTTTGATTTCTTCTCATCTTGTAAATTCTTCTAGGTATCTTTCACCTAAATCTGGTTTTATCCCCACTTATTTAAAATAAACCGCCCTAGTTGGAGGATTGTTGTAGAGAGGCCTCACTGGTGCTCTCTTAAGATGTCTTGATGACAATGAGGTCTGGAAGTGCGTAGAAGAAGCACACTCAGGTGTGTGCGGTGGCCATGTAAATAGCCAAATGCTAGCTAAGAAGATCGTCCGGCAAGGCTTTTACTGGCCCACTATGGAAGAGGATTGTGCCATCTATGTTCGTATGTGTATCAAGTGTCAGCTTCACGCCGACAAGATTCATTCACCATCTTCCTCACTTCATCCAATATCCTCCCCATGGCCTTTCTCCATGTGGGCGTTCGACATCATTAGTCCCTTAGATGATCCCAACTCCATCACCAAGCAGAAATCCTTCATCCTCACCGCTACAGAGTACTTCACCAAATGGGCCGAAGCCTACGCAGAAATCAAGGTGTCAATAGTCTGCAAGTGAAGAACATCCTCACCAGGTTTGGCGTCCCAAGCACAATCGTCACCGACAATGGGCCCCAGTTCATTTCTCAGGATCTTCAAGACCTCTGCAAACGGTACGCAATTGCATTGCATCATTCATCACCTTACTACCCACAAGGGAATGGCCAGACAGAGGCCACTAATAAAACATTGATCAAAATCATAAAGAAAACCTGCGAGTCTAGTAAGTTCTCAGATTGGCCAGAGAAGCTTGTTGAAGCCCTATGGGCTTATCGCACTTCAATCCGTACTCCCACCAGGCAAACTCCTTTCACCCTTACTTATGGAATGGAGGCGGTAATCCTGTACGAAACTCTGGTCCCTTCTCTCAGGGTGCAATTGGACAAGGATCTTCCCCTCGACGAACGTCACGAGTCACTCCTTTCCCAGTTGAAACTTTTAGACGAGAAGCGGCTGGCCGCTACCGAGCATGCACGTGTTTATCAAAATAGACTCGCCCGTTTTTACCAAAAGAATGTCGTTGAGAGAAAATTCAAAATCGGTGAGATAATTGTCAAAAGAATTTTTGTCAAACCCGAAAGGCCGCGTTCTAAGCTCCAACCCAATTGGGAAGGACCGTTTGTGATTCAAGCCGTGTACCCCGGCAATGCCTACAAGCTAGTCGATGCCGAAGGGACCGAGTTATCCCACCCTTGGAAAAGGGCTTTATCTTCAGAAATACTACCCTTAGATAGCCGTAACAACTGGCATGGTAGGAGGACCATCCGAGCCGAAAATTCACTCTTCGGTCTTTGTAGTCTAACTCAAGGTTAACATGCGCATACTCCCACACCTCGCTTTCGGGATCAAACGATGCGAAACTCGAGGGAAGTTTCAAAAAAAAACAAAAACAAAAAAAATAAAAAAAGAGAGAAGAAAAAGAGAAAGAGTGCCTAGTTTTCATCATGCAGTCAAGTCTTTGCATCTGTCCTTCATGTAGGATAGGATCCATTAAGGCTCGGTAGGTCTCGGGTCTTGGCTCGCCAGAATCGCGGAGATTCTTGTCCGGTCATGTCGGCTTATGCCCACTAAAAGAAGGCGGCATGCGTACACGCAGCTGTTTTAGCCAAACCTGGTCGTATTGCTTATTGTGGGGCCATACTCGAAGGTCTCCAGGAAAGTCGTAATCTTTGTTCTCTCCTTTCTTGGCCTAATGAGACAGCCGGCGCCCTTAAAACGTTGAGCATAAGGGAACCAAAATACCATACCCTGAAGGCGAGAGTAGGATTCATCTCCTCGAACTCGAGTCAGAGCACGAGAAGAGGGCAGTGTCCCCGCAGGCATACAAGAGGGATTCCTACATATCAAATCATCATGTCTCCCTCAAAAAAAAAATCAAAAGTCAGATGGAAGCCTGGTCGTGGCCGTGCCTGATTTCAATAAGCGAAACCCCTCAAAAACAAAAGTTAAATTCCACAAAGGGGCAACGTAATTCTGTTCGAGGTCTGATCCGAAATCGCCCAAAAGGGAGAGGTCGAGTAGGTCCCGGTTAGCTCGTCGGGTTAACGGTTTTTCCGGTCCTCTCGGAAGGTTTACCGCATTAATCTTCTTTCTCCCCTCAAAGATGAAAGCTCAGTGGAAATCTCAAAAGGCGCGCCCCGTTAAGGCAAGCGACCTTTTTTTAGCAAAACACACATATAATTGTCTACTTCGAAAGGGAAAAGCCATCACCACGAAGGAGTCTCGGTGTTTCTGGCCGGTCAAGACCTCTATCTACTACCCCGGTGGTTTCTTACTTCAACCTCGAGCTTAGGTCAATGCAAGCGCGTCACCAATAGGTGCGACGGCGTTTGATTCCGGGTCAGCGTCGCGCGGTTGACCGTTAGGGTTCCAAGGTGTTCCATCATATACCATCTAGAGTTGTGAGGAAATAGACCCGTGTCAGGTAAATCTCTTACCTCGAACACTTCTTCGGTGTATCCTTGCGGTCGGAAGCAACTGGGAGCCTAAGCATGATATGACGGTTTTATCATCAGGTTAAGTCTTAACCGGCAGGATTATCACTTGAGGAGTCTAGGGGCCCAAATCAATATAGATGTGCGCACAGGATACCTAGGGGGTTAGTAAGAAACCCTGTCTTCATAAGTGTCAGGTGCCATAAGATTTTTCGCTAGGCATTAATCCAAAAAAAAACAAGAAAAAAATTGTGAAGTGGCCCTCGGAAGACGCCGTCGGATGAGTCCCAAAGCGGGAATCCTCTTGGAGCATATTAACCCTGCATTACGATACTTAAGAACGATTCAAACACCCCTGATCCAAAAACCATGCCAGTTGTAATAACAAGTGTCTTTCAAAGAAACAAAAATTTTCAAAAAAAAGCATAAACAAACAACACAAAAAATGCATCCGTGTGATCTCATTTGTGTGCTACATTTATACATTATGTTCCCATTTGTGTGACCGTATGTTGCATTCATCATCTTTGCTCTTGCCTTAATCAATAAAGATTTGGCCCCTTGACCGACACTCGGACGCTCCCGATCCGCCGATCGATTTGAAGTTTCGGAAAAATCCAAAAATATAGGGACGTCTTGCCAGCTAGACGCGCCCACTCGCGAGTCACGGGTACCCACCAAAATCACGCGCTTTACCCACCGTCTACAGCTTTCGACGGGGTTCCGGTGGGCGGAAATGGGCGCATCCGGGGTCCTGGATGCCTTCATAAAAATATTAAAAATCAAAAAATAAAAAATATTTAATGTGTTGATGGAGGCGTCCAGGGTCCTGGACGCCCCCATATTGAGGCGTCCAGGTCCCTGGACGCCTCAATCCACTTCACCTCTATAAATAGAAGACCCCCTCCCTCGAAGGGAAGGGGCTTCAGATCCGACAGAGGAAGGAGAGACTTTGTCGGATCCGATTTCTAACCCGTGGCACTTTTGTAGGGGGAGGTTCTGCCGGCTTCTCGGGTGCCCGCGCTCGCGAGAGGAAGGCTAGCTCCATCCATTCTGCTTTCACGTCGTCCCCACGCTACCGAAGCTCCGCCGGATCCCGCCATCGGCACATTCAATAAGCCAATTCTCTCCCCTTTTCTCCGTAGTTCTTTTGCATTCATCTTCTCGCATTCTCCGACTCCCTTCATAAGGGAGTCTTCTTTTATATACATTTGCATAATCCCATTCATCATCATATTTCTCTCCTACTCGTGTCCGAGAGGGGTTTAAAAATAACACCAACCAGGTGAGTCTTACCACGATTTCATTATCCTTCATCAAGGGACTAATACTACACTGTCATCTTTTCTGATCCACTTGTTATCTGTCCGTTTCTTCTTTTACAAGGGTAACCAAGGAAAGCCCTCTCCATCGGTCGGCCGAAGGGAGAGGAGGAAGCAACCCGCCATCTCCCGCTCTTGAGGTAGGCGCGATCACTTTCTTTATTTTGGGGTCTCCGGCCCCTGGCGATCACATCATATTCTCGAGGTCGCGGAGAGTCATTTCCCGCAATGGCCGTTTAAATTTCTGTCTCTTATATTCTTTTCCTTATATCTATTATATTCTCGAGGCCGCGGTGAGTCATTTCCCGCAATGGCCGTTTGAATTTCCATCATTGATATTATGTGCTGTGGTTATATCTGCTCATATTCTCGAGGCCGCGGCGAGTCACTTCCCGCAATGGCCATTTAAATTCCTGTTGCTTGTATTCTGTACTCTTCTTATATCTGCTCATATTCTCGAGGCCGCGGCGAGTCATTTCCCGCAATGGCCGTTTAAATTTCTGTCACTTAAATTCTGCACTTTTCCCGTCCCCCGAGGTCGCGGAGAGTCATTTCCCACTATGGCCGTTTAATCCCCATATCTTATTATATTGCATCTGTCCCGCACGCCCCGCCGGTGCAATCTCCCGTGGTGGTCTCTCTCCTCTTCTCTCTTCTTTCTGTGTTGCAGCAAAACGAGCCCCTCGCGCGCTCCGCTTCGCCTCCTCCGGTAAATTTCGCGTGACGTCGCTCACAGCGAGTGCTTACTGAGTGCATAGCGTGCTCGGAGAGTCATGGAGTTACTCGAAATGACGGAACTCGCTTCTCTCTATGTGCTTTTGCTTTTCGTCTATCTGTCTCTCTCCTTTTTTCTCTGTGTGTTTCTGTCTGTCTGTGTACTCATCCGTGTGTGTCTTTTGGCATCTGATTGGAGGCCTATTTATATAAGTCATCCTGGCGATGAGGGTCTGTTCCTCAACGGGGAAAGGCGTAAGTCACGGAGTAACGCCTCCTTGATCGTGGGGGGAGTTTTCCGTTATGTACTTATTTATTTGGGAAGAGCGGCCTCAAGGTGAGGATCTCGACGCTATAGGCGTGACCTCGTCCCTGTCGATGAAGGGCCTATAATAGAGGGAGTAATGTTTGGTTGCTGGAGAATTTTCTAATGCCCGAGATGCACTCGTCGATACTTCCCGTGGGCTGGCGAATTCTTCGTGGGCCTCAATTGGGCCGTCGGCCACCGGGCGGCCAACCTCGAGCCTAACTGGGCCGGGCTGCCAAGGACCTAGTGCTTATAGGCCACACTGGGCCTGGCAGGTTTTACCCTCCTCGGTAGTGTATGTGTAATGCCCCGGATTTTTTTTTTGATATTTATCGGATCAAGATCCGTGGCTTTCGGATCGCTTTTGTGGGTCCCAGATTAAGTTCAGCGGTTTACGGGTATTTTTATCTGTTGGACCTTCGGAATCCCGTGTAGGGTTAACCGTTGTGTTCTCCGACTCCAGGACATTATCACAACGTTGTGCGTTCTTCGAGGATCGTGGGGAATATTTTTCCCTATTTTTGATATTTTTTGGATTTTCCTATAAATAAACCCATTCACTCTTTCTCTCTTTCCCCTCTCATTTCTCACTCTCTCCTTCTCTCTTCTCTCATGCTCTCCTTTCTCACCCTCTCTTCTCCGGCGGCCGACGGAGCGAGGCGGGGGCGGAGAGGAGTGAAGCCAGCGAGAAGGACGGCGAGGATGGGTCGAGGATCGGGGGACGGAGGCGCGGTGATACTCGGCCTCGAGTTCGTGTCTCGGCGAGGGTTTAACGGTGTTTTCTTCTTGGATCGGCGTCCACGGTGCGTCAAATCTTCGGTGGAGGTAGGGAGATGGATCCCCAGCTTGTGTACTTCATTTCTCGCGATTTTGGTAGGCCGTGGTGAACCGAGCGGGCTTATTTGAGTATTTTAGGAAAAATACTTATTTTTGGAGAGTGAGCCGGATCTATCATTTTAACGCGTTATTTTGTGGTTTGATGGCACCACTCGATGCCTTGGGGCATGGGGAAGGGTTTCCCCTTCATGTGGGCGTGAACGGGGCGTGGAACGGAGTTTTCCACCGAACTCGCTGTTTTCGAGTTTCCGGAATAGAAACGGTCCTAACAGGAACTGTTATTAGGTGAGGCGGCCCTCAGGGAGGCTGCTATTTGTCCGTCCCACTGTGTTTTGGGGCTGCGGTCCTGCGATAGACCGCTACGCTTGGCTTAGCGATCTAAGGCAGACCATTTTTCCTGGCTGGGCGGCCACGGGCCGGCCGCCACTTGGCCCCTTATGTCGGTTGGCTAAACGGTCGCACGATAGACCGCCTGGCAGGTTTACCGATCTGGTGTGGACCGCCTGGCTTCATGAACCGGCCAGGGCATGACTGTTTCTTGACGGCTGCAGCCAGGGGTTGGTCGCTGTTTTGTCATCCGTGCTCCCGTGTAGTAAAGGCCTGGTGGTGATCGTCGCTGATGCTTGAGGTCAGGCCATGGCCGCTACTCATGGGGTCAGCGGCCCTGTGCTGGCTGCTATTTAAGGGCTGCAGTTATGGGATGACTGCCCCTCGTCCGTGTGTCTCTGGGCCATAGCGGTCCTGGCCGACCGCTATTGATTTCCAGTGGCCCAGGGAGGACCGCTATTTGGAGCTTTGCAGCCTAAGGAGAACCACCTTTCCAAGTAACGGTCTGAGAAGGACCGCCATTCTATTTCCTCTGCTAGTCGCGTTCCATTTAGCATCGCGTTGGTCTCCGGTCGACCCGGTTGTGATCTAGTGGTCGACCTTCGGCCTCGTGAGTGTCCCAGACATCCCATGGGTTCCGTGACCGTGGTTCTGGGGTGTCTGGAGGTACCGTATTACCTCGATTAGCGTGCCCATAGATTTAGAGGGTCTGGGCGACCCTGTGTGTGTGTATTCTGGACTTTGCGTTACGCTCGATCGAGTCACCGTGTATCGGTGGGAGTGCGGTGGGGTTTCCCCCGCATGTCGTGGGTTTCTCCGGAAGATGGTTCCCGAGTGGGCCAAGTGTGTGGCCTTGGACTGCGAGTCCAGTCATCCAGCCTGGGGCTGGAGGTTTCCCGCTTTTCCCTGGGATGGGGAATCGGCGTTGCGGCTTGTGAGCTGCCTTGGGAATCATGCGTCTATGTTTTCCGCGTGGGCCGTGTGTGTGGCCTTTGGACTGTGAGTCCAACTGCCCAACCCGGGGCTGGAGGGTTTTCTTCGATCCCTTTGGAAGGGATTGGGCTCAACGGTCATGAGCCGCCTTGAGCAGTATATTACCGTGGTTTCTGACCTAGGGTTAGGCCAGATTGACGGCCTAGATCTGTCCTGTATGACGGTCTTGACCCTGAGTCCTGTGACTCAAGGACCGTTGGTCTAATAGGTTATAGTGGACTGCCTAGAGTCCGGTGGCACGATGCCACCTGTTTTCCGAGCTAGACGTGGCAGTGCTCGTGGGTAGCATGTCCGCGTTTCGACAGTTTACACCGAGGGTGCTGTGCGGAGGTTCTTAGTTGCCAGCTTGTCGGGCCGAGTGTTCACTCGGTGTTGGATACGTTTCCTACCTTAGACTGTACTTTCTGTTGGACTAGACTCTGCTGTTGTAGTTGTTTATTTACTTTTGTTAATTGTTGAATTGTCCTGCTTTATTTCCTATTTCTTTGTACCTCCACACTCCTTTTAGCCCTTCCGAGCCCCAGCTCGTGGGCGGCGGGCCAGGATTCAAATGGTATCGGGTTCCTTTCCCGGTATCCGGATCTTGGGTCACTACAATATGTGTTAAGGGAAGTACATACAATGAAAATGAATTGGACTGCTATGGTATTCTTGAGGAAGTGTTAGAATTGTAGTATCTAGGACAAGACAAACATATATTCATATTTAAGTGTCATTGGTTTGATCCTTACTCTATTCAAAATGACACAACATATGGGATTGTGGATGTCAAACATAGGTCCAAATTGAATACATATGAGACGTCCATTTTAGCCCCACAAGTCTAACAAGTCTATTATTCAAGCTATTCATCATCCAAGAATAAAGATTGGTGGATAGTTTATAGGGCTAAAATAAGACTTTTGCCCAATTATAAGTTGGATCTGACTGAAATCATAGATGAGGATGTCAATGTTGATTTTTTTCAATCAGATAAGGGTGACGTTGTAGAGTTGGTTGCTTCTACACATTTTCGTTTGGATGAATCTGATGAGTCACTTTGGTTATATAAGGAGAATGAAGTGGAAAAAGTCAATTCAGCTGAGCAAAATTAGGGTATTGTAGGGGAGGAAGAGCCCTCTGAGGGGAAAGAGCATATCATTGGTGAAGATGAAGATGATGACAAAGATGAGACTGAGTTAGATATATCATCAACATTTGAAGAGGACATGGATAATTTTTGAAAGTTTTGTAAGAAAAATTACATATTTTCATATTTTATAATGACTATTGTAAATCTTATATAGTTGTGAATTAATATATATTAATTTTATTATTCTCAATAAAGAGATGGTTCGACGAGGTCGAGCGAGCAGTAGGAGTGGAAGGAGAGGGGCAATGGGAGGGGGTCTAGTCTCTCCTCTTTTGTGTCTACTCTAGGCACACCGCTACCACCTTCGGGTACATGTATGTCTATTTAAATTTCTAGATAAATATTTATTAATTATATATTTTACTTATTACATTCAATTCTTCCAAGCCCGAGTGCCGTTGTACCAGCTAGACAGGGCACACCATCACCACCTTCGTATATAGATATGTCTTTCAAAATTTCTAGATAAATGTTTATTGATTATATGATTTACATATGACATTCAATTCTTATAGGCCCGAGCGCCCCTGTACCACCTGGATAGGGCACACTGCCACCACCTCCGGGTACAAATATGTCTATTTAAATTTCTAGCTAAACGTTTATTGATTATATGCTTTGCTTATGATATTCATTTCTTCCAGGCCTGAGCTGAGTGCCCCTATACTAGTGTCTACTTCGGGCACACCACCACCATCGCCACTGCCACTACTGACCCGTACATGCACTTTTTGATTCACTCTCAATTTGTATCTCTAGTTGTTGATTAAACAGTTTCTTAATTATGGTAATTCTGATTAACTACATCTATTTTTCTTGCAACAACCGCGCAGGCCACACCGCTGGCAGAAGATGTCAATAGTCATCACGAGGGTGATCTGGTGGAGGTCGATGACACACGTCAGTCGTGTTAGATCTCTGGGTAAGTATATTAATTTATAAATTATATTTGTTATCTATCCATCAATTATATAATACTAACCATGTTAAAATTTGTAATTGCAGAGATAAATTAGAGCCCTTCTAGATTTCCCATTTTGTGACGGAGACTTGTCAATCGTACGTTCCCAGGTCGATGTTATCCTTTAGACAATTTTTGATTGACGTCTGGGATTTATTATTCGATATGTTCATGATATATAATTTATTTTTTAAAATCACATCTTTACCAATTCTTCTATTCAATATACTAACTTATATAACTTAATTTTTTTGCAGCAAAGATTTTGATTCACGAGACGTGAGGACGAGGCGTGAGCTTGGTCTGCTTGGGAGGCTATTGCAAAACAAATTACAGAAAGACATTGCACCAGGCCCACGAAAAGGCGAAGAAAAATTCTACGAGTGAAGACAGAAACCGCTGGAAGGAGCATGGCCCTACTTGGATGAGGAGGGAGCATTAGGAGGGGGTGTGTGACAAATGGGCCTAGGAGAAGTAGCTTGAAAAGTCCCAAAAAGTGGCAGAAAATTGGGCCGCACAACCAGATGCTAACGTGCATACAGATGGGTTTGTTTCTTTCACGACCCATAAACATAAGATGGTAAGTACTATTTTTGATTTTCTTATACTTTATTATGATATGAACCTCATTTCAAATATGATTTGTAAAACAGACAGAGGAGGATAGGCGTCCTCCATCGTTCTAGAAGCTATTCGAGAAAACCCACAAGAAGAAGGTGACATATGAGTTCGTCAGTGAAACAGTCCACTCGGTAGCGATAAGTTTACATACATATATAAGTTTTTATTTTTCTTTTCAAATATGAATGATTAATATGATATTTACAATCTTTTTGATTTAATTTGCAGGAGTCATATGACAGGCTGATGACTGAGAAGTACGGGGAGGAGGGCATTTAGTAGTCAGAGTTAGATCATGAGGTATGGATGGTGGCAGCTAGTGCACTAAGGAAAGGCCGTTTGTATAGTTTTGGGTAGAGCCTGGACACCAGTAGGGTGATATCATCTTGTGCTAGTCCAGGCTATGCCTGGACCAGTACCAGTGCCTTCACTATGCCCCTCAGACCCCAGTACTTCGAGCGATATCAGAGGCATCATCAGAAAGGAGATGTCGCATTTGGAGTCGCAGATTACGTCGAGCGTCCAGGCAGAGATTATGTCGAGCGTCCAGTCACATATGTCGAGCATCGACGTGCACTTTACGCAGGCCGTCGCCCCCGTCCTCTCCTAGGTGGGGATTTTACCTCATGGAGCACCCTAGACCGCAGCATCGCCCCCTCATGTGAGTGTTTGTTCTAATATTTAATGTCACAGAATTTAGAGTTATAATCATGCTATTTAGGGTTATAATACTACTATTTAGTACTGAGATTGTATTGAGATTGAACTCGGGTTGGGAGGTCCAAAATCTAAAATACTGGTCTGATCGACACGTTGATTGTTCCATCATGACCTGGGTGGTGAGAGTGACCTAAGACAGCTGACGAAATCTAAATCGAATACTCGGTTTGGGCTCGGCGCTCAAAATAGCATTCTCCCTTATAACTTAGTTTAAAACAAACTAAAGAGCTCAACTTGGGGGTCCAAAATTTGAAATACTGGTCTGGTCGATATGTCGATTGTTTCACCAAGACTTGGGTGGTAAGAGTGATTTGGGAGAGTTGATGGAATCAAAATCGGATACCTGATTTGGGCTTCACTCTTAAATTATCATTTTCTTAACTAACTTAGTTTAAAATCAAAGAACTCGGGTTGGGAGCTCCAAAATCTGAAAAATCGACCTGATCGGCGTGTCGATTATTCCAACATGATCTGTGTGGTGAGAGTGACTTAGGAGAGCTGATAGAATCTAAATCGAATACTCGGTTTGGGTTCGACGTTCAAAATAACATTCTCCCTTATAACTTAAGTTTAAAACAAACCAAGGAACTCAAGTTAGGGGTCCAAATTTTAAATAACAGTCTAATCGACATGTCAATTCTTCCAACACGACTTGAGTGGTGAGAGTGAGTTGGGAGAGCTGACGGAATCCAAATCGGATATCCGGTTTGAGCTCGACACTTAAATGACTCTTTTCCGAACTAACTTAGTTTAAAATCAAAGAACTTGAATTGGGAGGGTCTAAAATCTGAAATATTGACTTGATCAACATGTCGATTGTTCCAATACGATCTCGGTCGTGAAAGTGACCTAGGAGAGCTGACATAATCTGAATAAGATACGGCTCACCGCTCAAAATAACATTCTCCCTTATAACTTACTTTAAAACAAACCAAGGAGCTCAGCTCAAGTTAGGGGTCCAAAAATTGAAACACCAATATGATCAACGTGTAGATTTTTCCTATATGATCTGGGTGGTAAGAGTGATTTGAGAGAATTGACGAAATTCAAATCGGATGTCTGGTTTGGGCTCGACGTTCAAATTACTATTTTTGAAACTAATTTAGTTTAAAATCAAAGAACTTGAGTTGGGAGATCCAAAATATGAAATATCAGTCTGATCAACTTAATTAAAGAATTCACATACATATCATTTTGTTTTGAATTGATAAAATTAAATAATTTATTTAATTTAAGTTTTAATTATTTTTATTCATGCATATCTAATGTTATTTTTTTATAATATAGGATCCTCCAGTAGGTGGCGACGGAGAAGACAGGGAGGATGAGGACATCGAGGACATTTCTTAATTTTTTATCCTATTGTAATAAATTGATAATTTTAAAATATTGTATTTAAACAATTTGATTGTGGAATGTGATTATTAGTTTATTTGTCATTGTGATGTGTGTATGTTGTATACTATTTTCTATTTAATGTGTACTGTTTTCTATTTAAACAAAAATAATCCAAAACATAAAACATTGGGACAAAATCTACTATAGTTTTCAATTCCGTCGTAGATTTTTTGACGGATTTTCTTTTTATTTTTTACATTTATTATAAAAAATAATATGATATTTTGATACGGAATCTCCTATGGATTCTTATTTCTGTCGCAAACATCTCCGACAAAATTTTCGACGATTTTGTATTTCTATCGTTGATGAAATGTTTTATTTATTAGGAACAAATTTTGGACATAAATAATTCTGTCACAAATTTAAGACAGATTTCGGATGAAAAAAATTTTCTTCGAAAATGTACGATAAGAAATAACGGACGGCTAGTATCTTTCTAAAATCCGCCGCAAAAGGGTCTCTGCGACGGATTCCCGACGGAATTTAGGATAGATATTGGCCGTCCCCATTCTCACATTTTCTTATAGCGGTCGATTCTTCTTTTGATGTACGGAGGAGGTGACTTTGGAGGAGAAGAGAAGCTAAGGGAGCTAAGTGAGGATGCCGGATATTGAGGCCTATCGTTATCCTATGCAAAAAAAAAAAAAAAACTCTTAGTGGGGGGAGGGCCAGGGGGAGTGTCATGAAGAACCTTCCAATACTTGAGTCAACAATAAGTGGAGGAGAAAAGAATAAAAGGAATATAAGGTGCTATTTTTGTGCATCTTGTGACGTTGATTTACTACACTTTTTATAGGCCCCAAAGTCCAAGGACGTGTGCCTCCAAGAGTTTTGCCTTGGTCATGATCGTAGGCGGAATAAGAGGCAGATCTTGAGTAGACTTAGACACAGTTATAGAAACTCACAGAGTCTAAGATAGTGACAGAGCGAAATCCAAAGCGAACTCCAAAACAAGATCTAAGATGATAATGGAGGAGGATTGCATTAGATTTTGCGTGTTTGGATGGATCTCGCACCGGTCATCAAGCCGGATTCGCACTTAAATTAGAAGGTGGCGGGAAACACCCATGTAAGTTATCTCATGACAAGAAAGCACACTATATCACTACACTTAGAGATCTCATCCGTTAACTTTTATTCACAAATTTTCAGGTCAATAACATGTGGTCCATCCATGCACGCATTCTTTAATTTGAAACCGTTTCATAGATCGGCTGTGGCCACCGATCGAGACAATTAATAATTAGGCCCGCTTTAAAATTCGAACCGAGATACTATGTTCGACCCCAAAGAGTCGAATACGGTGCTCGGCGACGATTAACGAGAATGTGTGTGAGGGGAGAGTGTGCCCCCACATTTCTCTCTCATCGGTTTGTAAACCGTGCCCGACAATTCCGGTAACAAAGCGGCCCTTAGGGGAAAATAAGAAGAGGATAATGGAGGTATGGAGGGAGGGTATGCTTCCACTGAAGCGATGTCTATAAATGGGACATCCTTTAGATTTCTTGTCGCCCTCTTCTGTACCATTTCTCTGAGCAAGTTGGCAACTTGGGGAGAGTGGGCGTTTTCAGGCCCAACAGCGGCGCTAGAGAGATATGGATGGGGTTGTTAAAGACAGCCGTTATCCATGCACAGTTTGAACCCTAATCTCTCTCTCCCTCTCTCTCTATCTCTCCAAATATGGACAGGTTGGTTAAAGACAGCCATTATCCGTGCACACTCTCTTTCCAGATATGGACAGGTTGGTTAAAGACAGCCATTAATATCCATGGACAGTTTGAACGTTAATCTCTCTTTCTACAGACACGGACAGGTTGCCTGAAGACGGCCATTATCCATGCACAGTTTGAACCCAGATCTCTCCCCCCCCTCTCTCTCTCTCCCTCGACATGGACAGGTTGCCTAAAGACAGCCATTATCCAGGCGATTATGTGTGCACAGGCACGGGTGGGTGTGTATGTGTGCATGTGCATATTCAGTTGCATGTGTGCTTGGATGGGTCTCTCTATATGCGTGTGCATTCTTACCATGTGCAGACATGCAAGTGCATGTTAGCGGTGACTGCGTATGTATACACGCATGTAAGTATATACATACTCATAAGAATAGTTTTATGCTTGGGCCGCTCCCTCCCCCCCGTGGCCGTGCATGTGCATGTGTGCATGCATGTGCGTGTGTATGTATATGTACAGTCGCTAAGTATTCACGCATGCATGCAAATCCAATGCGTGTGTTCAACGTGTGTGCCAATTATATATTGAAACGTTAAGGGGGATTTGATAATCGAGCATCGGGGTGCCGTAATCGACTCCGAAGGGTTGATAGGGTCGATTACGGCACCCGGGGTCGATTAGGGGGGTTCTGTGAGGGGGAGGGCGAGGGGAGGCGGAGTCCACCGGTTAGTCCATGTCGGCTAACCGGCCGACCACTCCTTTGTCAAACAGGGCCTAAGTGCCTATGTTAGACATGTATGTTCAGTATGCTTTATCTATGGGGAAAATTGTAGGATGACAAATAAGTGGAGCCAAATGCGAAGCAAGAAAAAACACCATTATCGTATTTGAATATGTCAATAATGTGAAGTTTCTAAAGCATTTTTTAATAATGGAAAAATGCGGATCTCAAAGTCTGTGTTAATTTCTCAGGGCGCCTTTGTTTCCGGGTTACCATCGCGCGAATAACAAATCGATGTGGCTCTCACACTCATCTCTTCCTAACCGAGGTGGGGTGACCTGTTCACGCCCCACCACGTGAATAAGTCACCCCAACCGATTTTCAAACTGGCCCTCGAAGTCTATTTTGGTTATGCGCGCTCTGTTCATGGATATACTAACATTATTGGATTTCTACCAGCTTCAGATTTTTGTTACGGGGATAAAAGTTCATACCTAAGATTCTTAGACAAGATAGGTATTTACTCCCACAAGTATACTACTATGCTAATTAACCTTCGCACGAATTTTTCTGAGAAAAAAAATGCTGTTACTCCACAAATGACGTTTTTCATTCCCACGTGGTAAATTTTGTTAATGTGAAAAGAGTATCAAGATGCATATTTGTTGCAACTATGAGAGAAGTATTTTTATTCATGCCCACAAATAAAATCCCAACCTACATGCTTAAAAGCACGGCAAACAAAAACAGCACCGATTTCACTAGCTAGTGGTATGATAAAAACATAAATTGACGTATTTTTTAGAACATGTTTCTTTTTTGGGTTATATGACTTAATGGTCAGGGACCAGGGGAGGGGAGGATAACGAAGAAGGGAACAGGAGAACCAATTAAGATTCGAAACTGACACTACAATTTTTTATAATATGGGGGAGGTGATTCTGCTAAATAATAATATGAAATTCACAAATAAATTGGAGGCAGGTGACGACTGTAACAAATCTTCATTTGCTTCGTTAATGCTTAGCACTGCTTTATGCTAGTACCGTAGGTACCCATCCGACACTTTTTCTTTTTCCTGCTTCTCTAGGATTTGGGATTCGGTAAATCTCACAGGATTCTTTACCTCTGAAACATATCCATCAATGGAAGGCTGTAAAGGAGCTTAAGAAGAGATGTGCGTGAACCCTGGAAGTATCCCCTCTACTTCATCAAACTTTATATTTGTGCGAATGAGCTTTACCAAGTAGGTGCTAGCTAGCTCATGTTATCGGTAGCCTTTGCAAAAGGCCGATGAGGATGGAAAGAAAATTATGGTGAAAAAGAGTATACAAATTGAGAGACGGAGGAGATGGAGATGGCGTATTGGTGTGGGCATCACTATATGTTACATTGCTGAAATTTTCAGGAGCACTCACGAGTAGGCTAAAAGCTTCGCTAATCCATAGATATAAACTACTTAAATATATTTTAAAGTTTAAACTAAAATTTGCACCAAACATAATAATAATCTATGTTTATATTAATGCCCCCAATATTATGTATGTATTTATCTCTCTTGTGAACTAAAGTTGGACCTGTGAAAAAAATGCCACTCGAGATACTTGCCCCTTTAAGATAGTGCACTGGACTGTAACATGTACCTACTTGGAAAAGGGACTACCCTGTGTGAGAACAAAAAGCATTTTTGTGTCACTTTTTGCTGTCGGGAGGAGCAAATAAAGTGCGGCGAATGTGGTGCTGGTGTGGATCCCAACGGAACCCTCCAAATCAGAAGAGACCCAGTGAGCAAAAGCCTAGGGTTACTGGCCAAGATTAAAAAAAACTTTGCTGGACAGTTGTGGCCACGTGCCCCCCATGGTGCCCCTCGCGAGTCACCACTGCTAGATCCTGTCCTACTACCACCACTACTCCTATTACTACTACTACTACTACTAATAATAATAATAATAATAATAATAATAATAATGAGTACTGTTATCGTTATTAAGATTGTTAGTAATTAATATTCACAGTAGTACCACCACCAGCAGTAGTATTATTGAAAGACATCAACAAATTTTGAATAATTAAAATACTTAAATAAGAGTGTTCTGGCTAAATAATTAAATGAAACCATATTCCTATGTTTGCAACCATATTCATAGTAGGAGCATCACTACTTGTACTACAACTAAGATTTTTAAGAAGGATGTCTTGACATTTTTTTAACGACTAAAATAGGTACATAAGAGTGTTCTGATCAAATAATTAGAAGAAACCGTATTCCCTATGCTTGCAACCACATTCATAGTAGCATCACTACTATTAAGAGGTTTAATTAAGAAGGATATCTTGGCATATTTTGATTATTTTTTTTAAACTGTAGCCTAATGGAAACAGAAAGGGAGATCTACATTGGATCCTAAGTTCCAAAAGGCACAAAAACCAAATGAAACATGGGGAGGGGGGGAGACACCCCGCAGGACTACCCCCGCAGGGGTTGAGCCGGGGCCTCCCGCCGGTGGAATCCATCCCGCCATCGTGCATGGACCCGACATGTTTTGAATAATTAAAATACTTAATAAGAGTATTCTGATCAAATAATTAGATGAAACCAGACCTATGTTCATGCTTGCAACCATATTCAGTAGCAACACCACTACTAGTACTATTATTAACATTTTTAAAAAGGATACTTGGACATATTTTAATAAAAAATTTTTGAAAAGAGTGTTCTGATCAAATAATTAAATGAGACCTCTAACAACAAGAACAACAAAAAGAATGATAAAAGTGTGACACCGAAGAAATTCTTCATAGCAACAATTTCAACATAACCGGACCAAAAAGACGGCAAAATATCATTTATTAGACAAAAAAATGTTAGCTCATACGGGGTGTCCACAACTTTGAAACAGAGAAGGTGTGATTGGGGGGCCGGGGCGGGGGGAATGGTGGACGGAAGTTTCAAAACTTCTGCTTATTGGTTTTCCAAGAAAGAGGGCCGGTGATCGCCAGGTCTCATGGTCCTCCCACGAGCCAAAACGAGTGGTGCCATCCCAACTGGTAACTGGTAATGGCTTCCGGAATGGAGGGGAGCAGTTGAGGAAATTGCATATGCAGTTGAGCTCTACTACTGATCAGGGAGCAGGGAAAATGGAAGCAAGGAAAGCTACGTCTACATCCACAAGTCATCGATCCCATGAAGCATCGCCTCCCACCCATCCCTTTCACCATTTCCTGCCCGCCCAAAAGCAGGAAGAGATTCCCAGAATGAGACGGCCGACTCAGGATTTGTCCGGATGCCCTACTTCTATTTTCCTCCGCAAACAACGGAATCATGGGAGAAGAGAGGCGGGAAAGGTTCGAGGGGGTGGGGGAGTGTGCGATTTTTCTTAGCCGTTATTTGAAAGAAGAAGTAAAACAATGGGGGGAACAAATGACGAGAAACAAGAGAGAAGAGGACGAAGGGAAGAATATTCCAATTACTCTGTTCTTGGTTCACCTCTTTTTTCTTCCACCCGGTTTTAGGGTTTGGCGTTGGTTGCCGCCATTGCTCAATTTCCTCCCCCCGATTTCTTCTTCTTCGTCCTCCGGTGGTGGAACCGCTCCTCGTCGCCGTCGTCGTCGAGGGCGTTGGCGCGGCCGTCGGCGATCGCCTCAGACACGGAGGCCAGTTTCTGCAGGTTGAGCCGCACCACCGTGTCTGCGAACAGCCGCGTGTCCTCCTCCGTGTTCCCCTCCGGCACGTACACGACGTACGACTCCAGAACCACGCTCCAGATTCCCCCGCCGCCGCTCCCCTCCCCAGCCTCGCCGCGATCCGGCCGCCGGAACTCGTTCACCGTCGTCACCGAGCGGTAGTTGCGGAGGCGGTGCTCCCCGCCGATGATGCTGAAGCCGGCCACGTAGTTCTCCTCGTCGAGGACGTCCAGCCGCTCCGTGCTGGTGCTGGCCGGCAGCCCCGAGATCACGCTCAGCTCCCGCAGGCACCCCACCCTGATCCCGCCACCCTCGTCCTTGAGGACGCAGCTCCGGATGAAGTGCTTGTAGACCTGAGGCCGATCGAAGCGCCGGACGACCGACCAGACAGCGGAGGCGGGGGCGCGCACTCGCTGTGACAGCATCGAGGAGCACTGCCCCTCCTCCACCTGGTACGTGTGGTGCCGGTCGATCGTCCCCCGCAGCTCCTCGTGCTCCTCCGGCGTCAGCCCCACAGGCGGCGCCTTGTCCGCCTCCTCCGAGCTAGACTTGGCCGCTTTTGCAGCTTTCGCTCTCGACGCCCTCTCCCCCTCCTCTCCCCCTCCTCCGGTTTCCATGCGGCAATCGCAAGAACAAGAACGAGAGAGAGAGAGAGAGAGAGAGAGAGAGAGAGGGAGGGGGGGGGGAGAGAGAGAGGGCAAGGAAGAAGGGGATGAGTTGGGTTCTTTTATATTTATCGGATCAGGGCGGCACGTGCGGGCCGTTGTAGAGATCAGGCGAGGGTTTACCAGGGCGGGAGCGCGGTGAGGGGAAAAAATATTTTTTACTATTTAAAAAATCTTTAGGAAGAAATACCCTGTAGATTGTGAAATTATTACGTGTATTAACTGCATATTTCGTCACCACCCCGTATCATGCTATTTTTGTTCAGATAGGTTTGACATGTAAAAAAAGTTTAAAAACGTTTAAGTTTAATAGGTTATCCTGGGACGGGACTTTTTTTTTTTCTTTCGTTAGACTCCGGGGTGGCTTTAAAAGGGCTTCTCTCAAAAAAAAGTGAGGTGTGTGTGACGCTGTGGATCCGAGTGTGGTGGGGACGCACGTGGCTACCGGCTGGCTCGGGTGGGCCGCGGTCGCCACACAGCCGACCGCCCCCATTGGGTTCCTGTCAGCCGAGTCGGGTAAGCAAGAACAGCGTCGCACCAAAATAAACCAGCCTGCTTCGTTGAACTAGTCCAATACAGAAACGCCACCTCATAACGACTGTTTAACGTCTAGGAGCCGCGGCGTACATGTTCTGACGTACAGTGTAACGTCGCGGTGGGGTGGGGTGGGGAACGGGACCAGTAGCATCCTTCTGGCACCCGCGTACCGCGTACCGCCTACCGAGCGGCAGTTGACAGGACGCGTTACTTACTAGGGTGGAGATCTGGATGTGGTGACTGACGGCCGTGGAAACGGGTAACGAAGCAGCCTGAAGATCCAGACCGTGGCGCGGTCATCGCCGGGATCTGACGGCTCAATTTTAATGTCCCCCCGAAGTTCACCGCGAACCTGAAGTCTCATTTTGATACGTAATACTCTTATCGAGCTATTATAATCATGACATCATCGTAATATAATTATGATATCATAAATTTTTAATAATTTTAATAATATAAATATGATAAATATTTTAAATAATATAATACAGTATATTATGTATGAAATAATATTTCCATAATCTAAGATAATAAAAAATAAGATATAATGATCAAAATAAAAAAATATACATACATAATTATTAGTCATGATCATGTAATTATGTAACTATATAAGTAAAAAAATAATAATAATATAGTTAAATAAATTGATCTTAAACTTTATAATACTCCATTGCTCTTCACTCTTCACAATTGACATCTATACTCCTTTACACTTCAAATATATCTAAAATAAAATGATAAATAATAATAAAATAATAATAACAAGATAATTTTATTCACACATAAGTATCATTTTAAATATCTAAATATTTTTATATTTTTTATTTTTTGATCTAAAGGTTGAATCAGGTCGAACCGGTTCACTCGTCGAACTGCGGTTCGTCTAGTACGGTCGATTTTTTAACGTTAGACCGGACCATGATTAATCAGACTGGTGACTGGTGTGAACGCGTCACGTGGTGGACTGAGAGAGAGATGAGATTTCCCCCTCTCTTAGTGAAAGAAAGAAAACGACGAAAAACGCGTGCGTAAAGGGGAGTGAAATAGAAAAAAGTGGAGAGTACAACCTGTAGTAGGAATACTGCAGACCTAGACTTACCGAACTCCGGTATGTGGCGGAGGTAGGGATCCGAAGACCCTCTCGCAACTAAAAAAATGGTAATCACTCACCTAAGTCAATCATGTGAACCACTCTAGGGCATCGTGGTGTAATATGAGATTTATCCACGAAAAATGTGAAAATAGCGTGTCTACAACTGGACCAGTTGTCGATCGAACCAGTCTGACCGACTAGTCAGATCCGGTTCTGATAACATTAGTACGAAGTTAACTCGGGATTAGTCGGGAGTTAACTCTGACTTAACCCTATGAGTGTTTTGATATCAATTTTGCACTAATGGAGTTGAGTTATGGCTTAATATGTCACGTCCCGATTCAATAGTAATAGAAATTACTCAGAACGTGGCAGAGAACGGTCATGTCAATCAAAGTATCGAGAGACAACAAATGTTATTACAATTTCTTGACGTAAATTACAATTCCAAAAGAAAAAGACACAAAACAAGACTCTCACTGTACAATTAGACTCAACAAAAATAGCAAAAAACTCAGGTCCTCTAACGACTCAAGAATCTCTCGTTCACACTTTGTCCAGTCCATCTGAATGGATTTCAATCGCTTCATTACCTTAAAAATATTAAGAAAATACTGTGTCACGCCCCGAACAAGGCAGAATTATCAAGACGTGAACAGTTACACGAGCATGTCGATCAAGAGACTCAGCTGATGAGTATGAATAACAAATGGACAAATTCACATCATTATTTCATAATCTGACATTTCCAACAAATATCCTTCAAGGACTTACAATACGATTCAAACTCGATACATTCATTTATAAGTAGACAGACTCATATAAGAAATTTATTAAAAACTATCATCACTCTCATCACTCCAGCCCATTCCTGTCATCTTCAAGATTTTCTGAAAATTAACAACGATACACTGAGTGAGCTAGAAAGCTCAGTAGGACTTATATCTCTTTACCATGTCACTTTAAGTAATTAGTATTTTAGATCATCTATATGCTCTCTAATAAAACAAGTAATAAAATAAATGACAAATAAAGAACAAGATCAGGAAGTCAAGAATTTCAAGAATAGATATTGTAGAACTCAAGTGTAAGCATGAAGATTAATAACAAGTATCGAATTGTAAATATGGCCATGTAACAAGGATATTAACCCTTCCGGTCAAACATATCATGTATAGGAAGTCAAGCATGTATCGAGTCAAGCATGTAATAAGTGAATTGCTTAGTTCAATCTTGCATGTCAATTGGTGCAATGTCACACCTGATCATTCAATTCCCTCGAGCACAAGTACTTTCAGGCTTTACTCGTCTAGGACCAGATCAAGGCCCCCATGTTTGCCAGGCATTGAGTATCAAGTGGACCAAAGTCCCATGTAATTTTCAGAATAATTTATTTATAATTATGGCCAATTCGAGTTTCAAGAAAAGCTTAAGAAGTATAGTGCATAACTAGTCATTTAGTTATGGAGGACTCTAGAGGTGGCCCCTACGGGCTCAAGAGGTGACTCCCATTATATAGCACTTTGCGCCATTCCGGCCTCAAGAGGTGGCTCCCATAACGTAGCACTTTACCCTGCATGGCACTTAGCTCTTACACTCCCAAATGGTAGTTTATGGCTAAAGAACAGATCTAGCAAAATTTTCATTTCTAAAGACATGTAGTATGAAGAAAGGGCATGTAGTATGAAGAATAAATGAAGTTTATAAGAGAAGTTCAAGAATGATTTAAGACATCATGTTTAACGACATTAAGATAAAAAGAGAATGAATTGTCGGTCAAGGCGCGATCAACTCTCGCGAAAAATCTTGTAAAATAAGTTTAGATCAAGTGTTTCTTAGTCGGGTAATTAGCAGAAAAGTAAAGAAAACGCGACCAGGTAAGAGGTGGGAGAGTGGGAGACTCCCCTCGTATTCACGAGGTCCTAATTAAGTAACAACTTATCCACTTAAAGCGTTTGCCCGTGGACCTCTAGCCTTAGACACTGATCTTTCTTGGTAAACTTGCTAGCTACACGATTTTTCGGAGACATGAAAACACGTAAATCGAACGGAAATCATTTTTGTATATTCTAACATGTTCATTTGTGAAAGAATTTCAATGAAGGAAAAGACATTAAAAAAAGATGTCAAGCTTCCAATTGTATAATATGTTCATGAATGAAGAAAATTTGATAATGATGTCAAGCTTTCAGATGGAGCTTAGATCAAATAGATAGTGTCAATCATGTATATAAATTCTACGGAAATTAGAGCATAGTTGTTTGAACAATTAACGATAGTTTTACGAGTTCATTCACCTAGTCATTTCTTTATTAATAGTATTCTTAAGGCAAGAACAAGATTTTAAAATTCAAATTTTAAGTTTTGAAATAACATACATAAACGAGGTAAATCGGGCGTGATTTCCGTATTCAAATCATGGTCCATATGTGATCCAGGCTATTGAAACACGTTATGATAATGAAAACTCCCATTTTTGAACTTCAAATCTTAAAATAAGCTATAAATACATGATCATGAAAAATTTACATAGAATCAAAATACTCATACAAAGAAATATATATGGAGATCTAATTAAGTTTTCGCCTGAGAGAAAACCTGTAACGACCCGAGAATCTGATTACCGGGAAGGCCCGATAACCCGAGACTCGCACCGCCACCCACGAGCCCGAAGACTCGGAAGGGTTAAAAGGATGGTGTGGAGACTACACAAGTATCACAAATAATTGTAGAAATTAAACAGTTATAATATTAAGCAGGAAATAAATTAACTTTTTACATGGTCCACAATGGAAATTAACAACAATAACAATAGTCCACGACTAGTACAGAGACAAGGAAGAAAAGTACAGCTACACGGGGCATACCCCGGCTCTGACCTCTGGCACTACCTCTGGGCACCCGCACCACGCTGCACCCCAGACGCGCTCCCCCGGGGCGGCGCCTCACCTGAAACACGGTGAAAACACGCAGGGAATGAGTCTCGGGATAAGACTCAGCAGGGATCACTCGAACCCAACCTCGTAAAACGAGAAACCACTACACTAGCGGTAGGAGAGTACCTCGAAAAAAAAGCCTTGTACTCTACAGAACAAAGGTCCCATGGCACGCAAACCGACACCCGTGCCACGGTAAGAAGACCGAAGCTCAACGGCCAACCCGACAAAACCCGAAGGTCGGAAATACACGACTGACAGACTGCCACTCCGTACTCGACAGGAGTACCACCCACTAGAAGCACAGCCGGTAGCGTCCCCTGACGTCTTACACCGCGCCGCAGGTGAACCGCCTGGCGTGGTAGCTCCTACCAGAGGCGCGAACACCGTACAAGTAACCACAACAAGTGACTAGCTGGGGTCACGCCCGTCGACGTAAGTCCACTATCCCCAACCACGTGTGCACACACAGACCACGCGTCCTAGGTCTGGCCCTCTGACCGGTTTTCCCCTGGCACTGGACTCTGATGTGACGAGGGGCCCGACGGTAACCAGTCTAAAATCGTCCTCAGGGTAAGCCCGTACACCACTCCCTGGTGCGACCAGCACACGCGTACTGATAGGCTACGACTAGTGGAGGGTCACAAAGGAGTAGACTCTCGAGTCAACGGAAAATAACGTCCGAATCCGACAACGTGTGGGAATCACCCCACGCACCAGCCCCGTCGCACGGTGGTCACAGTCGGAGTAAAAATGGGGTTGCCACCCTCATGGGGCAACCAGGCATGTGACGGTCCACCCTAGGGCCGTCACAAGCAAGTAACGGTCTAGGTGAGACCGTTACATGTGCCTAACGGTTCAAAGCAGACCGTCACACGGTCATAGAGGAAAGGGATGTAACGGCCTGGTCCAGGCGCGTTACAAGAATGTAACGCGCTTGGCCCCATGCGTTACACACCCCCACGCTCCCAAAATCAAAAGGGATGTAACGGCCCAGCCCCGGCGCGTCACACGCATGTAACGCGCTTGGCCCAGCGCGTTACATGGCCCTCACACTTGGGGTGAAAACAGGAAGTAACGCGCCTGCCCCAGCGCGTTACACGCATGTAACGCGCCTAGCCCGGTGCGTTACATGGCCTGACCCCCAACGGTCACAAACCGACGGTCGAAAGCCCCTGACGGCCCTACCCAAGCGCGTCATAGGCAAATGGCGGTCTATCGTGAGGCCGTTACAGCCCCCGACCCCCAAAAACACTACTCAGGAATGTAACGCACCCCTCTAGGGGCGTCACAAGCATGTGACGGTCACTGGAGTGACCGTTACACACTCCCGAGCACGCTACGGTGGGAAAACTCCAAAAACTTCGACCACGCCCCCATGCCTCCACCGGAGAGGGGGAAAACAAAGGGGAAGACCCCTGGGGACCCCTAGCATGCATCTAAGCCATCCAAACGTGAAATCGCGAGCGAAAATCATAGATCGGGCGAGCTCTCACCAAATCATGGAAAACCCCAAACCCGCTCAATCAAGCCCCTCTCGGCCTCCCCGCGGCCTACAAACCACGGAAATGAACGGCAAGAGGCTAAGGAACGTCACCCCACCTCAATGGAGCGAATGCTCCGCCGGATCGTTCGTGAATCGCGAAAAACGTCTTAGAAAACCCTCGTCCTTCAAGCTTCCCGCGAGCACCGCACGCCCCCACGATCGCCTCGTCGCCGCCCACGTCACCGCGCCGTCGCCTCGCCGGCGTCTGCAGTCGGAGAGGGGTCCGCCGCGGTCAACCGGGAGGAAGAGAGGGAGAGGGAGAGGGTTACGGTGGAGGAGGAAGGAGGAAGAAGAAGAAGAAGAAGAAGAAGAGGGTGGGGGAGAGAGAAAATAGGGGGGTTTTATAGAAAATCTGAAAATTCTAGAAAATTCCAAAAAATAGAAAATTACACCCCCGCGATCCTCGGAACGCACCGATCGCAACGGTACCACTCGTGCCCAGGTGAACGGCCCGGTTCACCCGCAGCGAGCTTCTGAAGTAAAAGCCGAAACACACACCGGAAATCGAAAACACACACGGAAAAGGCGCGGAACGCCTCCGGGCCTCCGAAACAACTCCGGATCGCGCCGATCGGAACACGAAAGATGTCCGAAACGAAATTTCGGACACAACAGAGATGGACACTCCGAAAACTAAATCTGAGACCCACGAAGAAAGGATCCGAAAGGTCCGGGATATTACAGCCCTCCCCCCTTAAGAAATTTCGTCCTCGAAATTGAGAACAACCAAAGGGGAAAGAAGAGGAAGAGTCACTCAAACAGATACGGGAACTGCTGACGCATCTCGTCCTCACGTTCCCACGAAGCCTCACCCCAGAGTGTCGTTGCCACACGACCTTTACCAAGGGAATAACCTTGTTCCGCAGGTGCCGCTCTCGCCTATCCTCCACGCGGATCGAAAACTCTGGGAGAGAAAGATCTGGAGTCACCTCAGGCCAAACGAAAAACTCGAGCACATGAGAGTCATCGGGGATATACTTCCGCAACATCGAGACGTGGAACACGTCATGCACCGACGCCAACTCAGGAGGTAACTGCAACCGGTAAGCAACCTCACCGATGCGCTCCACAATCGTGAAAGGACCAATATAGCGGGGACGCAGCTTCCCACGCCGTCCAAAACGCATCACCCCCTTCATCGGAGAAACTCTCAAAAACACATGATCGTCCACGGCGAACTCGAGAGGCCGCCTCCTACGGTCATCATAGCTCTTCTGCCGACTCTGGGCCGCCAGCATGTTCTGACGAACCAGGTGCACAACATCCACACATTACTGCACCAATTCCGGTCCCGTCAAAACACGCTCACCCACCTCAAACCAATCAAGTGGAGTCCGACAAGGACGCCCATACAATGCCTCATAAGGAGCCATGCCGATGCTCGAATGATAGCTGTTGTTATAGGTAAACTCCACCAACGGTAGGTGATGAATCCAACTCCCCTGCCACTCCAGGCAGCAGGATCTCAGCATGTCCTCCAAAGTCTGAATGGTCCTCTCAGACTGACCATCTGATTGGGGATGATACGCCGAGCTAAATGCCAACTCCGTGCCAAGAGCTCGCTGGAAACTCCTCCAGAATCCAAAAGTGAAGCGCGGATCCCGATCCGACACGATCGAAATGGGAACCCCATGCAACGGCACGATCCGCTCCACATAAAGACGAGCCAACTTAGACACGCTCCAGCTGACTTTGACCGGTAACAACCGCGTCACCTTCGTCAGCCGATCCACCAGCAACCAAATACTGTCCTGCCCACTCGGGGTCCTCGGCAATCCCACCACGAAATCCGTAGTCACATGGTCCCACTTCCAAGCAGGAACATTCAAGGGCTGGAGAGTACCTCCTGGTCGCTGATGCTCCGCCTTCACCTGCTGACAGATCAGGCACCTGGCCACAAACTCTGCGACATCTCTCTTCATGCCAGGCCACCAAAACTGCCTCCGCAAGTTCCGATACATCTTCGTCGCACCCGGGTGCACAATGTACCTACTCCCATGAGCCTCGCGTAACATCGCACAACGAACCTGCTCCTCCGCTGGGACGTACAGCCTGCCGCGAAACCTAGCAGCGCCATCCTCACCCAGCTCCACATCAGCCACAGCTAGAATCCGGGGCAACTCAGGGTCTGCATGCTGAGCCTCTGTCACCTGACGACGGATAGCTGGAGTGACAGTCAGACTCGCAAGCACTGTCAACCCTGGCTCCTGGGGAATCTTGAGCCTGGAAGATACTTCGGGCACTTGTTCCCAGAGTCTCCACTTCCTCAACATCAAGGTACTGACCGCCACCTTCCGACTCAAGGCATCAGCAACGACATTCATCCTGCCCGGTTGATAAGACAGGGTGAAGTCATAATCATTCATGAACTCCATCCAACGCCTTTGCCTGAGGTTCAGATCTCTCTGCGAGAACACATACCTCAAACTCTGATGGTCAGTAAATACCTCGAACTTCTCGCCGTACAGATAATGCCTCCAGATCTTCAGCGCGAAGATCACCGCCGCCAACTCAAGGTCATGAGTAGGGTAGTTCCCCTCGTGGGGCTTTAGCTGCCGAGATGCATAAGCCACCACTCTACCATGCTGCATCAACACAGCACCCAACCCAACGCCGGAAGCATCTGTACACACCACGAAACCTCCCGATCCAGAAGGTAAAACTAACACCGGAGCCGAGGTGAGCAATCTCTTCAGTTCCCTGAAGCTCTGCTCACACTCCTCGGACCAAACGAAAGGCACATCCTTCCGCGTGAGCCTAGTCATTGGGGCCGCAATGCGAGAAAAATCCTGGATAAACCGACGATAATAACCCGCAAGCCCTAAGAAACTCCGGATCTCCGTTACCGACCTCGGCCTCAGCCACTGCATCACTGCCTCGACCTTGGCGGGGTCCACGGAAATGCCATCACCAGAAATCACGTGCCCCAGAAAGTGCACCTCGCTGAGCCAAAACTCGCACTTGCTGAGCTTCGCATACAACTGGTGATCTCGCAACGTCTGCAGCACCACACCCAAATGGAACGCGTGCTCCTCGGCAGACCGCGAATAAACAAGGATGTCATCCACAAAGATGACCACGAACTGGTCCAAATACGGATGAAACACCCTCTGCATCAAGTCCATGAAGGCTGCAGGGGCATTGGTGAGCCCGAACGGCATCACCAAAAACTCATAATGCCCGTACCTCGTACTGAATGCAGTCTTCTCCACATCGGACTCGCGAATTCTCAGTTGATAGTAACCGGTCCGTAAATCAATCCGCAAGAACACTCGCGCAGACTGCAGCTGGTCAAACAAATCATCAATCCGCGGTAACGGATACTTGTTCTTAATGGTCACTTCATTCAGCTGCCGATAGTCAATGCACAAGCGCAGACTACCGTCCTTCTTCTTCACGAACAACACGGGCGCACCCCAAGGGGAAAAACTAGGACGAATACACCCCTTGGCCAACAGTTCCTGCAACTGCGCCCTCAACTCCCTCAACTCAGCGGGGGCCATACGGTAGGGAGCCTTCGCCAAAGGTCCCGTACCAGGCACAACCTCGATCACGAAATCGATCTCCCGCTGAGGAGGTAATTCAGGCAACTCCTCGAAAAAATGTCGGGAAACTCGCACACCACCGCAATGTCCTCGACATCCGGCTCCATCCGGTCAGACACAACCACGGACACGAGAAAACCCTGACAACCTGAATCAAGCAATCGACGGGCTCGAATAGCAGAGATAAGGAATCGAGAAGAGGCGGAACGGATACCTTGGAAATAGAAGGTCCTCTTGCTCGGATGCTGGAAGTAGACCCTCTTCATTCCACAATCCACCACCGCTCCATGGGTCTCAAGCCAATCCATGCCTAGAATCACATCATAATCCCGAAACTGCAACGCATACAACCTTCCTGGCATACTCCGCCCATCGATCCAAATCGGAACCTGATCGAAGCAATACGGAGTGATCATAAAGTCACCCGAAGGCAACTCCACTGCCAAATCACAGGACAACTGGGTCACCGGCTCCTCGACGCTCGACGCGAAATCCTCCGAAATAAACGAATGAGACGCGCCAGAATCAAATAAAACCCGAGCCGCACAACCCAAAATCTGAACGGTACCTTCCACGAGCTGCGACGCCACTGCCTCTGCCCTGGTCATGTGCGTGATCTGGCCCCGAGCCCTCTGCCTGCCTCCCACAGTAGCTGACCTGGGTAGTGGCGGATACTGTCCCTGCTGTTGCTGCTGCTGCCTCTACTGCTGGGGAACCTGCTGCTGCGGCGGCCTCTGAGGACAGTCACGCGCCATATGCCCTGGCTGGTCACACCGAAAACAGATGATCGGCGCCGTGCGCCTGCCTGGGTGGGTCCCACCACACCGTGGACAAGGTCCTCGCGATCCACCCACTGATCCATGACGCTGCAAAGGAATCGGCTGCTGTACACTGCCCGATGAAGCTTTCCCCTGATCCTTGGACTTCTTTTTTCAGAAATTCTTCGCGAAGAACTTCTTGACCTTCGTGCCAAAGGACGCAGATCATGTCACCGAAGCTGCCGATGCCAGTACTCCTGAACCACCCGGCGCATGCTGGAAAGAACCTTGCTACTGGGTAGCCGACTGCTGACTGCGACCTGACAAGGACTGCCCCTGGCTGATCGGTCCTCGGATCCTCTGCATATCCATCTCTAACGAAGCCACAACACGAGACGCTGTCTCTAGATCAGTGACCCCGTTCGCGATCAAATGGTGCCTCAGCTCCAGCCTCAAGCCCTGCACAAACTGCGCGGTCTTCACCCTCTCATGATCCATGATGTGAGGTGCATACCGACCCAGCTCGACAAATCGGGCCCTGTACTGCAACACGGACATGTCACCCTGCACCAGCTCCAGAAACTCCCGCATCCGCTGCGTAGCAACATAATCTGGACAGTACGTACGCTCGAAAGCACTGACGAAATCATCCCACTCGATCTGTTCAAGTGGACGAAGGTGAAAAGACGTCTTCCACTCGGAAGACCACCACCTCCGAGCCGTACCCTGCAACTAGTTGTAGGCCAACACCACTCTGTCCTCGGCGGCATTCTTCGCAGAACTGAACACCCGCTCCATCTCATCGAGCCAATCACGAGCCGCATCAGGGTCTGCCTGGCCGCTAAAGTAAGGTGGATGGAACTGCATGAAGTCCCTCACTGCTCGGCCCGGCCCACCCCTGACTGACGAGCCCTCACCGGCCTCTCCGCCGAATTGCTGAGACATAAGCTGGTACATGCCACGGAAGAAATCCTCGGCCCTCGGAACTCTCGCAGTATCCGCGGCCTCGGTAGCCCCCAGTGGCACTCTACTATGCTCCTCCTGGTCCCTCTGGACCCCCTGCTGGATCTCCTGGCCTCCAGCCGACTGCCCCTGCTGAGAGCGACAGCTCCGCCTCGGCGCCATACTCGCTCCTAAAGCACAAGGCAGAAAACACGAAAACGGCAAGGTTAAAATAAACCCGTGGTGCCCAATGCCAGCGTCACCTGTACATCATTGCTGTGGACTAGTGGACCACTACAATTACCTATGATTCTCATGTAATTCCACAACCTGGCTCTGATACCAGCTGTAACGACCCGAGAATCTGATTACCGGGAAGGCCCGATAACCCGAGACTCGCATCGCCACCCACGAGCCCGAAGACTCGGAAGGGTTAAAAGGATGGTGTGAAGACTACACAAGTATCACAAATAATTGCAGAAATTAAACAGTTATAATATTAAGCAGGAAATAAATTAACTTTTTACATGGTCCACAATGGAAATTAACAACAATAACAATAGTCCACGACTAGTACAGAGACAAGGAAGAAAAGTACAGCTACACGGGGCATACCCCGGCTCTGACCTCTGGCACTACCTCTGGGCACCCGCACCACGCTGCACCCCAGACGCGCTCCCCCGGGGCGGCGCCTCACCTGAAACACGGTGAAAACACGCAGGGAATGAGTCTCGGGACAAGACTCAGTACGGATCACTCGAACCCTACCTCGTAAAACGAGAAACCACTACACTAGCGGTAGGAGAGTACCTCAAAAAAGAAAGCCCTGTACTCTACAGAACAAAGGTCCCATGGCACGCAAACTGACACCCGTGCCACGGTAAGAAGACCGAAGCTCAACGGCCAACCCGACAAAATCTGAAGGTCGGAAACACACGACTGACAGACTGTCACTCCGTACTCGACAGGAGTACCACCCACTAGAAGCACAGCCAGTAGCGTCCCCTGACGTCTTACGCCGCGCCGCAGGTGAACCGCCTGGCGTGGTAGCTCCTACCAGAGGCGCGAACACCGTACAAGTAACCATAACAAGTGACTAGCTGGGGTCACGCCCGTCGACGTGCGTCCACTGTCCCCACCCACGTGTGCACACACAGTGATGCGGGACGGACACGGGAGACGAAACTATTAGGTGCCACCCTCAGACTCTAGATGAGGACGCGACCAGCAGCACACACCAGGGAGACACTAAGCCCGACACTACGAGCTCCTCGTGGCAAAACGTCGCTAACAGAAGTGGAAGCTCACTCGTCGTCCCAAGCGAGGGAAAGCGCGGACCGTGCGCGGTTAAGGAACCGGCGGAGGTCAAGGGTGGTCCGACTCAACTTCCGGACTCGAATCGAGTCGCGGGACGGGTCACTCTCACTCTCACAGCGGTGACATGGACACACGGGCTAGTACCTACACTCTCGGCAGCGGCCTAAGACCGTATACTAGTTAAGCAATGTAACGCCAAGAAGTTCGGATCATTACCTCCACGCACCCGGCGTGGCGAAGTCAACCCCGGCCAATCACGGACTCCCGGTTAACACAATTTTACAGAAATACAACAATTTGACCCACTCCACGCAGGGAGGTAAAAGGTCACATGCAGGGCCCGGGAATCACGCTAATTGGGTTGACGGGCAGCATCTTGATGTCGCCCGGCGGTGCCGAACTCCGCGTTTTAGTGCTTTCCGAACGGCGGGTTCTGCGGGCCCGTGGGGCCCACGGGTGGCGCTGGCCTCCGGATCTGCAGGAGTGGGTCCCACTGTGGTGGGGACCCCTGGTGGCACGCCTCCACGGAAGACGGCCGGCCGGGAACACCGACCGGTGGCCGAACAACTCCGATCTCCAAGCTTTTGGAATGCTGCCCACGGATTTCTGCTTGCTGTTTTCAGGTGCGCGCTCCGACGAAAATGGCCGCTGTGATCAGCCCCGTCGCCGGAATGGGATGAAACTAGCGCCGTTGGAAAGAGGACTCAAAATCCTACAACTGAGGGCCAGTGGATTCCTATGAACCTGCGTGGACCTGGACCTTAACTAATTTTTAATTCTCTGCTACACAGTTCTAGAACTCTCAGATCAGCACATCAGTTCCCTGTAAACGGCCATTGACCGCCTACTTAAAGTGGGAGTCAGACTTCGAGTTCTTCTTCAAAGTTGTAGATATTCAAACCACGAAGCTGGGGCAATTTTTGGAATTGTATTTGGAGGTTGTGGTGATTTGATAGGATTTTTGGAGTGTCTGGTGGTCGGATCTGGGAACGGGTGGATAGAACTTCAGGTGGATCTGAGAACGATTTATGGAAAATATGAAAGGGATGAACTAGAAATTTATAAAAATTTTGGATAAAGGGGTTGGTGGAAGGAAGATCCAGTAAAATTGGGCGAACCAAAGAAAATCAAAAAGTGGACCTAAGACCTAAAACTCAAGGCGGAGATGAATCTGGATAGACTGCTGGCAGAACTGAAATGGAAGAGTGGACGAAAATCTAAAAATATGGAACGGGATTTGAATGACAAACCAATGTTTTTGGGATATCCTTGACACCTATGGAACCTCCAGTAAAATCCCCAGGTCGATCAGAGCTCGTGGTTGATGGCTGAATTTCGTGGAAGCTGCTGTGGTACTGGGCGGGCAGAACTCCGATGAAGACGATGGCGGTGCGGTGGCGGCGGCGAGGATGACCGGAACTGATAGGGGAGGAGTCACACCTCCAGAGGCAACCTTCACAGCTGCAAGGGGGGAGAGAGGGGCGCACCAAGCTGGAGCTCCAACAATTTCTTTGATTCCAAATGGCATTAATTCACTAAAAGGAGAAAATACAACTTATATATGTTACATATCACATCTCTTATCCACCATTGGATCTAGGGGAAGGGGATGGAGGGTGGGGATGAGATGTTAACATCACACAAAAAAAATACATAAAAAAACAAAAGGGGGGGGCGGCCCTTGGACTTTGAATGGCAAGATGTGGAAGGTTGAAATGGTAGGTGGGGTAGGTGGCCTCCATATGGACTTTTTAAGCCATTTGTCCCCATGTGTTTTTTACCATTCAAACTTCTAGATATTCCCATGTGGCATGTTGACTAGCCCCACGTGGGACCCTAGGCTGAGGTGGCCTAATGTGGTGGGGCCCGGGGGGCCCGTGGGGTCCACGGGGTCCGAAATGCTCATAAGCCCCTATTACACTCAAAATGGCAAACCGAATGCAACGAAATAAATACAAATTACACACACATAAAGTCTATCTAAATATAATAAATGGGGAGGCTCAAGGCGGAGTCTCCAGGCTGTCTCCGAGCCAGATGGACGCTGAGGTGGCTCGTGTCGTGCTCCGTGTGCGGTACCGGTGGCTCGGCGTATCGTGCCGATCAACTGCTCGGGTGTCCGCACCAATTCTCCCCGGGTGGGAGAAACTCGACCCTGTCGAGTAAGGGTCTGCATCGCTCCTGTATCGCTCCAAAAGGTCCGGATCGATCCGCTGCAACTCGCCATGTGTGATCCAAGTGTCCTCAGTAGCGGGCCATCCTCTCCATCGCACTAGGTAGCGCGGGTAAGATCCACTCCTGGTAACTGTCACTTGCTCGTCCAGTATACGATCTATATGCTCACGCTACCGTGAAAAAGGGGCTAGAGGTGGAAGTGGACACTCAGGTGTGGGATCACTCTCAAGGGGAGGAGATGGCTCAAAAGGCTCACTAGAGATCACCGCTGGGTCCCTATATGCAACAAGATCCGATACATTGAAGGTAGAGCTTATACCATATTCCTCGGGCAGGTCCACAACATACGCATTGGATCCAACGCGTTTCAACACTCTAAAGGGACCGGCTCCGCGAGCTTGCAACTTCTTAACTGTTCCAGAGGGAAACCGTTCAGGTCTTACCCTGATCATGACATATTCACCCTCTTGGAACTCTCGGTGGTGTCGATGGACATCGGCTAACTCCTTGTACCGTGCATTGCTGGCCTCAACTGTGACGACGGACATCGTCATGCAGACTCCTAACATGTTTAGCAAAAGAAAAGAAACACAGGATGCACACACGACCTAACATGCTTACCAAAAGAAAAGAAACACACGGATGCACACACGACCCTAAACAACCCTACAGTTAGTAAAACCCAATCATATGCAAGGTGGTCCAGGACATCCGAATGTGTGCCATGCATGCATTTGACATAACCGGAGGTTAATGTCATGGTGGACTCCTAGACATCCTACGATGCACCAACCATGGACATGGGGTTTGGATGTGGGAAGTCTGGGAGGTTTGGGTGGTTGAGGTGGGCCGGGGAAACCAAAGTCTTCATTACCCCCAAATGACGGTTCGGACCTATTGCCATGTAAAGGTTGCCAGGCCCGAGTAGGAGGGGTGTGATAGTGGACTTCCTTAAAGAGGTGGAATAGAGGTTGTGGGCCAAAGGGCCCATGAAGAAAGGGATCGAAGGGATCAAAGAATGTGTGACCCCTCGATATGGATTTCCTCATTTCAAGGTCCCATGTGTGGAATTCTAGAAGGTGTTGATGGTCACCTTCATCCGTGAAGGGAGATGAGACGGTGGGGGTATGATGGTGGACTCTCTCGAAAAGGTGGTGTAAATATGGTGGGTCACGGAGTCCATAAGAGAATGGGTCGAAGGGATCAAAGAAGGTATGACCCCTCGGACTAGGCTTCCACAAATCACTGTCCCACATTTAGAAATCTTGGAGGTGTAAATGATCACCTTCATTCATTGCGAGAGATGGGACAACAGTCATAGGTAGAAAGTAAGATTCCTCCCTTGAGCAAAGGGGAATGAAGTCGGACTCGGCCGGCAAAGGGAGGAGTAGAAGAACCTCCGTGGTAACATGACCCACGGTGTACACGGAGGTGATGGACCCTAAGGATGGATGTGTGAAGCTACGACCTATAGGTCAGTCGAAGCGTGGGGCCAACAAGTGCGTAAATGTCAACTGCCGGTCTAATCCTTTAAGAAGATTATCTAATGTATCAACACGGTGACTAGACCGGAAGGTGGTATGGAATGAGTTGACCGGCACTAATGGTAGGGTAGGGTCCATGGATGGGAGGAGAGATGGGGCCAAGCCGTTCTTGAGCCAACTAAGAAGTGTTTCGGCTATGAAAAGTGTACCCGTTAGAAACACGGGTGGCTCGGGCTTTGGCGGCTCCAAATGAGAGGGCTCCGAAATAAGATCGGAAGGTGAGTGTGATGGTAATGGAGCTCTCATGGGTGGGGAAAGAGGATCCACTATGATGGGGAGAGGGCTTGGGGACTCCGTTGATGGGGCCGGGTTAAGACTACCGGCGATGACCTCCTTAGGCTCGGGTTGGAGTACATCACTAGGAGTACGTGTCCTATCCACCCCATCCAACCGGTCCAAAATCATTCGCATAAGTTCGGCAACGGAGTGGGTTGGAATAGGGATATCATGGTGGACTCGCCCGTAATCAACCGTCCTAGGAGTGGGTCTTGGCTCATCTACGTGTGGGGCTTTTTGCCTCCGACTAGGACTCACTTGGTTGGAAGTGATTTGGTGGGGCCGGTTGGAGGTGACCGGTTGGGGCACGTAGACCTTCCTAAGCTCTCTCTTCATGTCCCACCATGACTCGATGGGCCATTGCCCCCTAACCTCTCTCATTCTTTCGATGTAATCCCACTTTTCGGCAGCCTCATGAAGAAGCCGCTCTTTAGCGAAAGAGAATTGCATGGCCTCGGACATAGTATAACAATCAAAGTATGTGTCCATGGCGGCCTCCCACTTGAGGTAGTCTCCCGGGCCATTGGAACCATAAAAATCCGAGGCTTCGGGCCTACGGAAGTGGAGTGGGTGGTTGCCAAGCATATGAGTAGACCAACGGCCATATGGACCGGGTGATTGGGAATCCATGGGAAATTGGGGGGAACTACATGTTGAACATGCCGACTCTTGGACAAGACCGACTGACTCTTATTGGACTACACATGAACTAGGAGACACAAACTGATGCAAACACTCACAAAAGGATGCACTTAGACCTAACCAATATCCGGTACGGGGCGGAGTTAATCGATCCGAAGATCACTCCCGCAAGTGTGCGACCTCCCGGTAGGCGTAGCCTAACGTTCGGACAACACCTTTTAAGATACCGAATAAAGGGTGCAAATGCAATTTAAAACACACTCTTTTTTTTTGTTTTGAAAATAATGATGCTAGACTCGACTTATACTGTGCAAGACATATGCAACGACTACCCTAGACTCGACTCGCTCTGATACCAAACTGATGCGGGACGGACACGGGAGACGAAACTATTAGGTGCCACCCTCAGACTCTAGATGAGGACGCGACCAGCAGCACACACCAGGGAGACACTAAGCCCGACACTACGAGCTCCTCGTGGCAAAACGTCGCTAACAGAAGTGGAAGCTCACTCGTCGTCCCAAGCGAGGGAAAGCGCGGACCGTGTGCGGTTAAGGAACCGGCGGAGGTCAAGGGTAGTCCGACTCAACTTCCGGACTCGAATCGAGTCGCGGGACGGGTCACTCTCACTCTCACAGCGGTGACATGGACACACGGGCTAGTACCTACACTCTCGGCAGCGGCCTAAGACCGTATACTAGCTAAGCAATGTAACGCCAAGAAGTTCGGATCATTACCTCCACGCACCCGGCGTGGCGAAGACAACCCCGGCCAATCACGGACTCCCGGTTAACACAATTTTACAGAAATATAACAATTTGACCCACTCCACGCAGGGAGGTAAAAGGTCACATGCAGGGCCCGGGAATCACGCTAATTGGGTTGACGGGCAGCATCTTGATGTCGCCCGGCGGTGCCGAACTCCGCGTTTTAGTGCTTTCCGAACGACGGGTTCTGCGGGTCCGTGGGGCCCACGGGTGGCGCTGGCCTCTGGATCTACAGGAGTGGGTCCCACTGTGGTGGGGACCCCTGGTGACACGCCTCCACGGAAGGCGGTCGGCCGGGAACACCGACCGGTGGCCGAACAACTCCGATCTCCAAGCTTTTGGAATGCTGCCCACGGATTTCTGCTTGCTATTTTCAGGTGCGCGCTCCGACGAAAATGGCCGCTGTGATCAGCCCCGTCGTCGGAATGGGATGAAACTAGCGCCGTTGGAAAGAGGACTCAAAATCCTCCAATCTAAAGCCATTGGATTCCTCTGAACCTGCGCGGACCTGGACTTTAACTAATTTTTAATTCTCTGCTACACAGTTCCAGAACTCTCAGATCAGTACATCAGTTCCCTGTAAATGGCCGTTGATCGCCTACTTACAGTGGGATTCAGACTTCGAGCTCTTCTTCAAAGTTGTAGATATTCAAACCACGAAGCTGGGAAAATTTTTGGAATTGTATTTGGAGGTTGTGGTGATTTGATAGGATTTTTGGAGTGTCTGGTGGTCAGATCTGGGAACGGGTGGACAGAACTTCAGGTGGATCTGAGAATGATTTATGGAAAATATGAAAGGGACGAACTAGAAATTTATAAAAATTTTGGATAAAGGGGTTGGTGGAAGGAAGATCCAGTAAAATTGGGCGAACCAAAGAAAATCAAAAAGTGGACCTAAGACCTAAAACTCAGAGCGGAGATGAATCTGGATAGACTGCTGGCAGAACTGAAATGGAAGAGTGGACGAAAATCTAAAAATATGGAAAGGGATCTGAATGACAAACCAATTTTTTTGGGATATCCTTGACACCTATCGAACCTCCAGTAAAATCCCCAGGTTGATCAGAGCTCGTGGTTAATGGCTGAATTTTGTGGAAGCTATTGTGGTACTGCGCGGGCAGAACTCCGATGAAGATGATGGCGGTACGGTGGCGGCGGCGAGGATGACCGGAACTGATAGGGGAGGAGTCACACCTCTAGAGGCAACCTTCACAGCTGCAAGGGGGGAGAGAGGGGCGCACCAAGCTAGAGCTCCAACAATTTCTTTGATTCTAAATGGCATTAATTCACTAAAAGGAGAAAATACAACTTATATATGTTACATATCACATCTCTTATCCACCATTGGATCTAGGGGAAGGGGATGGAGGGTGGGGATGAGATGTGAACATCACACAAAAAAATACATAAAAAAACAAAAGGGGGGGCGGCCCTTGGACTTTGAATGGCAAGATGTGGAAGGTTGAAATGGTAGGTGGGGTAGGTGGCCTCCATATGGACTTTTTAAGCCATTTGTCCCCATGTGTTTTTTACCATTCAAACTTCTAGATATTCCCATGTGGCATGTTGACTGGCCCCACGTGGGACCCTAGGCTGAGGTGGCCCAATGTGGTGGGGCCCGGGGGGCCCGGGGGGCCCACGGGGTCCGAAATGCTCATAAGCCCCTATTACACTCAAAATGGCAAACCGAATGCAACGAAATAAATACAAATTACACACACATAAAGTCTAGCTAAATATAATAAATGGGGAGGCTCAAGGCGGAGTCTCCAGGCTGTCTCCGAGCCAGATGGACGCTGAGGTGGCTCGTGTCGTGCTCCGTGTGCGGTACCGGTGGCTCGGCGTATCGTGCCGATCAACTGCTCGGGTGTCCGCACCACACAGACCACGCGTCCTAGGTCTGGCCCTCTAACCGGTTTTCCCCTGGCACTGGACTCTGATGTGACGAGGGGCCCGACGGTAACCAGTCTAAAACCATCCTCAGGATAAGCCCGTACACCACTCCCTGGTGCGACCAGCACACGCGTACTGATAGGCTACGACTAGTGGAGGGTCACAAAGGAGTAGACTCTCGAGTCAACGGAAAACAACGTCCGAATCCGACAACGTGTGGGAATCACCCCACGCACCAGCCCCGTCGCACGGTGGCCACAGTCAGAGTAAAAACGGGGTTGCCACCCTCATGGGGCAACCAGGCATGTGACGGTCCACCCTAGGGCCGTCACAAGCAAGTAACGATCTAGGCGAGACCGTTACATGCGCCTAACGGTTCAAAGCAGACCGTCACACGGTCAGAGAGGAAAGGGATGTAACTGCCTGGTCCAGGCGCGTTACAAGAATGTAACGCGCTTGGCCCCATGCGTTACACACCCCCACGCTCCCAAAGCCAAAAGGGATGTAACGACCCAGCCCCGGCGCGTCACACGCATGTAACGCGCTTGGCCCAGCGGGTTACATGGCCCTCACACTTGGGGTGAAAACAGGAAGTAACGCGCCTGCCCCAGCGCGTTACACGCATGTAACGCGCCTAGCCCGGTGCGTTACATGGCCTGACCCCCAACGGTCACAAACCGACGGTCGAAAGCCCCTGACGGCCCTACCCAAGCGCGTCATAGGCAAATGGCGGTCTATCGTGAGGCCGTTACAGCCCCCGACCCCCAAAAACACTACTCAGGAATGTAACGCACCCCTCTAGGGGCGTCACAAGCATGTGACAGTCACTGGAGTGACCGTTACACACTCCCGAGCACGCTACGGCGGGAAAACCCCAAAAACTTCGACCACGCCCCCATGCCTCCACCGGAGAGGGGGAAAACAAAGGGGAAGACCCATGGGGACCCCTAGCATGCATCTAAGCCATCCAAACGCGAAATCGCGGGCTAAAACCATAGATCGGGCGAGCTCTCCCCAAATCATGGAAAACCCCAAACCCGCTCAATCAAGCCCCTCCCGGCCTCCTCGCGGCCTACAAACCACGGAAATGAACGGCAAGAGGCTAAGGAACGTCACCCTACCTCAATGGAGCGAATGCTCCGCCGGATCGTTCGTGAATCGCAAAAAATGCCTTAGAAAACCCTCGTCCTTCAAGCTTCCCGCGAGCACCGCACGCCCCCACGATCGCCTCGCCGCCGCCCACGTCACCGCGCCGTCGCCCCGCCGGCGTCTGCAGCCGGAGAGGGGTCCGTCACGGTCAACCGAGAGGAAGAGAGGGAGAGGGTTACGGTGGAGGAGGAAGGAGGAAGTAGAAGAAGAAGAAGAAGAAGAAGAAGAGGGTGGGGGAGAGAGAAAATAGGGGGGTTTTGTAGAAAATCTGGAAATTCCAGAAAATTCCAAAAAATAGAAAATTACACCCCCGCGATCTTCGGAACGCACCGATCGCAACGGTACCACTCGTGCCCAGGTGAACGGCCCGGTTCACCCGCAGCGAGCTTCCGAAGTAAAAGCCGAAACACACACCGAAAATCGAAAAACACACACGGAAAAGCCGCGGAACGCCTCCGGGCCTCCGAAACAACTCCGGATCGCGCCGATCCAAACACGAAAGATGTCCGAAATGAAATTTCGGACACAACAGAGCCGGACACTCCGAAAACCAAATCTGGGACCCACAAAGAAAGGATCCGAAAGGTCCGGGATATTACAAAACCTACCTCGTTGAAGATCAAAGAATAAGAAATTTAAGAACGAAGAATGCTTTCGAACACTCCTCCAACTTTGAGCTTTCTTCCTCTCTCCAACCAGCAGTTCCTCCCAAGAGATTTGTGCTTTGAGTAGGGAAGAGACCAGCCCTATTTATAGGCCAAAATCTCCCACCTACTTTCCCTATTCCACCAACATTGTTACTATTACACCAACCTTGACACTATTACACCAACCTTGTTACTATTACACCAACTTCATTTCACCATGTGAATGATATAATCAATGACCTCATTTATTCAATGATGTAAGAATGACATCATTCATTGGTTATGATTAGATTAAAGTTAATAATTCTCTCTTAAATCGGATGCTATAGTACTACTAAGGTACCGACGTCTTCGCCTTCTCATAATCGTGTCACGAATCTCGCCGTTCGTGTTAACACGTGGGATAGCATTCACGTTTATATATACTACACTAAAAAATTTATTTATTTTATTTTCATCTTTCATTATATATATATATATACATATAAATGCATATAATAATTTTTGAGTTGCTACATCCTCCCCCACTTAAAAAGAATTTAGTCCTCCAAATTCACATGATTCATTACAAAATAAGAGAGGTTCTAACAATACTAACCTAAAAATAATTCTGGATACTTCTTCTTAATCGCATCCTCCAATTCTCAAGTGGCTTCCTCGAATCCGCGCTTACTCCATTGGACTTTTACCATCGGTATAGTCCTATTCCTTAGCTGGTGAAATTTTTGATCTAAGATCTTGATTGGTCTTTCTTCATAAGACAAATCCTTCTGTAGCTTCAAGTCATCGAATTGAATCACATGCGAAGGATCATACACATATTTCCTTAGTATAGATACATGAAATACATCATGGACACCAGTCAATTGCGGAGGCAAAGCCAGCTTGTATGCCACTTCGTCGATTCGTTGTAGAATCTCAAAAGGGCCAATATATCTTGGACTCAGTTTTCCTTTGATACCAAACCTTTTAATTCCTCGCGTGGGTGAAATTTTCAAGAAGATATGCTCCCCCACTTGAAATTCAAGATCTCTTCTTCGATTATCGGCATAGCTCTTTTGCCGTGATTGAGTAATTTTCAGCCTTTCACGGATCAACTGAATATTGTGAGTTGTATCTTGAATAATATCAGGACCCATCAATCCCTTCTCTCCAACCTTACTCCAGCATAGAGGTGATCTATAACTCCTACCATATAGTGCTTCGAAAGGTGCCATATGAATGCTAGACTGATAACTATTATTATATGCAAATTCAATCAATGGCAAGTGTTCATGCCAACTTCCCCCAAAATCTATCATACAAGCTCTTAACATATTTTCGATAAACTGATTCGTCCTCTCGGTTTGTCCATCTGTCTGAGGGTGAAAAGCCGTACTAAAATTCAGCCTAGTACCCAAAGATGGTTGCAAACCTTTCCAGAAGTGAGAGGTGAATCTCGGATCTCTACCCGAAATAATAGAAGTTGGAATACCGTGCAGCCTTACAACCTCCTTGATATATAGGGCAGCTAGAACATCCACGGTCCATTTTATTTTGAAGGGCAAGAAGTGAGCGGTAATGGGGACATCAGAGCAAGACCACTTACTTTTTATTTTACATTTGAGTCCTTTTATTTGTATTTATATCTTTCTGGGGAAAACATGTATGCAAATGTAAGGCTTTATAAGCTAATTTGACATTCCTTAGGATTCTTTGGGTTTATATGTAAAAGTCCATGTAGTCCCTGCAGGACCCTCCACCCCTTGCTCATTGGTCCAAGTGGCATCTTGGGGGTCCATGTGGGGCTGGTCAAAGTCCTAGGTGGGCTTCTAGATGATTGACCATTCAAAGGGGACAGTTGGTAGAAAATGTCCAACATTCCAACCCCTTGTTCAAGGGGGCGCCCCCCTCCTTTAAGCATTTTTTAATGTGGTTCCAAATCACATGGGAGAATTAATTATGAACTCCCTCTTTTACCCCTCCCAATTCTAGATCTAGGGATAATTAGGGTCATTTTACATTTCATACAAATACCATGTAATTCCCATTTTAGTAGAATTAATGATGAAAAATTAGTGAATTTGCTTGAAGCAAAGGAAGGGTTCGCCCCTTTCTCCTCTCTCCTCCCCCCTTACAGATGGATTTCTGCCAATTCTAGGGTGTGATGCCCTTCTATCTTCTCCTCAGCCCCTCTGATTTCTGTTTCTGCCGCCACCGTCGTCGCGCCGCCACCGCTATCGCCGGAGTTCTGTCCACCTCAGGACCGGGCATCAAAGCTCAAATTTTAACCTCCATCAGGAGCTCAGATCAAGTCCAAAATTAGAGGGTGAGTCATCCACGTCCACCCCAGCCTCCACAAAAAAAATTCGGCCATTTACCCTTTGGTAGCTATTTTTCCCAATTCCATTTTTTCCCCCTAGTTGTCTGTCTTCTGTTCAGATCCTGTCACAGCAACCTTGTGTTTCCTCGGTTCAACCCCTTTTCCTTTATTTGTTTGAGCCACCAATTTTATAGGAAGTTCTATCCACCACACCCATCATCCACGAATTTTATTTGAATTTTTAGAGTCTTTTTACTATTTTTAAAAATCACTGTCTTTTTCCAAATCTGTTCTGTCCTGTGCAGTCCAGATCCGACCTCTGTCTAGTATAAAATCATTTTCCCCTGTCAAACCTCCTATAGAAATTCTACAAAAATTATCCCCGTCTTCCTTGTTTTCCCCTCTACAACTTTCGTGAAGAACTCAACACCTGGATCCGAAGTTTGAGTCACGGTCAATGTCAACTCTCAGGAAAACTCAATTCTGTCCTGCCAGATCTGGTTCTGTGAGCTAGCAGATGGTAAATTGGATTAAGGCCAGATCCAGGATATTAAAATTTCTTTCTCTGGCTATAGATCGAAGTACTTCAAGTCAGATTTCCAACGGCGCCAGTCTCGCGTCGATCCGACGTCAGGATTGATCGCAACAGCAGATCTCGTCGGGTCGCGCGCTATAAAACAAAAGCTTCAAATCCGTGGACAGCACATCCTCGGGCCTCCGGCTCGGGCCGCCCCACCTCCTCCCGGCGTTCTAGGTCGACCGCCTTCCAAGGATCGCTCCTCCAGGTGCCCCATTCATAACGGGACCCACCCCATCGGATTCGGAGGGTTGAGCCGCACGTGGGCCCCACAACCCACAGTAAGCGTCTTCCGGACGGCACCGACGAGCGGATCCAAGTGTTGCCCGTCAACCCAAGATCGGTCCTCCCGGGCCCACTTGTAGCCCATTACCTCCCTGCGTGGAGTGGGCATCAAAATTCACTGCTGTAATTTAAATATTTACTGTACCGGGAGTTACTAACTTGGCCGGGATCGCCTTCCCCACGTCCGGAGCGTGGAGGTAAACTCGCCCCCTCTCACTTTCGCATTTGCTTTACTCGTATCTATTTGTATATGCCGCTGCGAGTGTTAAGATTCTTAGCCCGATATATTATTATCACCGCTGCGAGAGAGCGAGAGTGAGTGACCCGTCCCGTGACTCGATTCGAGTACACGTGGAAAGCCGATACCCGAGACTCACTGCCAGTTTCTCAACCGCGCACGGTCCAGCGTTTCCCTCGCATAAAGATGATCGCGATCTAGAGTCCCAGGTCGCGTGTCTGTCCCGCATCAAGCGGACTTAGTTAGTCGGTCCACAATCACCCATACAGCATCAAATCCACTTTGGGTCTTTGGCAATCCAACTATAAAATCCATGCCATTACTATCCCATTTCTATTCCGGTATCTCTAGAGATTTTAGCTTACCAGCTGGTTTGAGATGTTCGACTTTAACTTGTTGGCAGACCAAACATCGGCTCACGAACTCGGCTACCTCTCTTTCCATGTTAGGCCACAAAAAGGTTCTTTTCAAATCTTGGTACATTTTAGTGGCTCCTGGATGAATAGTATACCTGGATTTGTGCGCTTCTTCTATTATCTTCTTCTTGATTTTGTTACTATCATGCACACAAGTTCTTCCTCGAAATAATAATCTCCCGTCATTCGCCAGTTGAAAATCAGGCCTTTGGCTCAAATTTCCAGAAATTTTAACTATTGAAGGATCGTTACCTTGTTGCCCTTTTATCTTAGAGAACATTTCAAGTTGTACCCTTATACTGGTAATCAAGACTCATTCCTCCTTTGGTTCCACTTTTAATTTAATCTTGTAAATTGCTCCAGCAAGCGCCATTCATTAATCATCAAACTTGATAATAGAGCTCTCGACTTTCTACTAAGAGCATCAGCCACAACATTACCTTTTTCAGGATGGTATTGAATAGAAAAGTTAAAATCTTTCAAATATTCTAACCATCTTCTTCATCTCATGTTGAGCTCCTTCTGAGAAAATAGATATTTTAAACTCTTATGGTCAGAATAGATAATGAACTGCTCACCATATAAATAATACCTCCATATCATTAGAGCAAAGACTACTACGGCTAATTCCAGATCATGCATAGGGTAATTAACTTCGGGGGTCTTTAGTTGCCTAGATATATAGGCTATCACCTTGCCTTGTTGCATTAATACATAAGTTAGGCCAATTCCCGAAGCATCAGCATATATCTCGAATCCTCCTCCCGCAATAGGCAGAGTAAGAACATGTGCAATTGTTAAGCGCTCCTTTAGAGTTTAAAAACTCTTCTCACATTCCTCAGCCCATGCATAAGAATTTTCCTTCCTTGTTAGTCTAGTCAATTGTTGGCCCAGATAGAGATGGCGGACAAGAAGGGGGGTTGAATTGTCCCCTTGACCTTGATAGCGGATTTAAAAAATTCACTCTTAACTGAACATGATGGAATTAAAAGTAACTGCGCTAATTAGCATGAACTCAAGTAGGATTAAAAGAATGCTCTCAATCTTTCCGATCACACACGGATATGCAAATCGAAGAACGATCTAACTATGCCCAAGTACAAATAGCAGAGGTAGCAGTGTGTAGTGGAGCAGTGAATAAAAATCTATAAATTGACCTGTGAATGGAGATAGAGGAAATGGACAATCACACAGGCAAACCACATGCAACACGGAGATTTTTAGGTGGTTCAGGACCACGAGGGCTCCCTACGTCCACCCCTCACCCAACCGGGTGAGGCTTCACTACTCGCTACTTTCGTAGCAACACGGGGACGAACCCCAACCACACACACACGCTACTTCTGTAGCAATATCCACACACACACGACGGGAAACACACCCCGGACAATAAGCACACACGGAGACGCAGCTCCGTACACGATCCACAAGGGACGAACAATCACACACACACAAGCCGCAATGCCCACGGCACAATAACTCCACAATCGTTCACCGACGGTTCACACACTCACAGACATGATGTTTAGAAACAAAGGATATGATCAATACAACTTTAGAAACTTAAAGAGATTGACTCCATTAAGCACAAAAAGATGTAGAAAGAAATTCCTATCGAAGAACAAGGGCTATAGAATGTCTTCTCTATGCCACGGGTCGGAGGATAGCCGGATGATGACGTTGAGAGTGTCCTCTTGATCCCCTTGATGATCCGCTCCTTTTCTTCTTCTTCCACGAGCTCCAAATGTCGAGGGATGTAGATCGAATCTAGCATTGAAGCTTCCTTGAGCTCTCTTCTTTCTCTCCTACAACAAATAGAACAAGGTTAGCCAAAAAGATAATGAAAACCCCAAATTCGTATGTTATATATAGCAGCAAGATAAGTTGTGCAAAAGACTATTATACCCTTGCAAAACCCTAGCAAAACCACCCTAATATGTTCATTACTAACCCAAGGGCAAGTGTGTAAAATTTCAGCCCAATCGGAGGTCATTTGGATGGGTTTCGGCAATTTACGAAAAAAGCCGCGTGTTGCTGTGAACCGTAGATGGGACGTCCCATCTAGGCAAGTGGGACGTCCCACTTGCTGCCAGAAGCAGTTTTTAGCATGTTTTACAGGGGGGGTCGACCCACTTGCAGGGGGGTCGACCCACTTGGCAGACAGCATGCAGTTTGGCCATTTTCAGCCCAGGGGTCGACCCATTGAGTGGGGGGGTCGACCCATTGACCTTAAAACATTAAAAATTGATATTTTGAAGCATTCCCAAATATCTAAACATGCAATCCATTGTAACCAATCATGAATTAAAATATTTGGATCATGCATCAACATATGGAACTAGTTTTGAGTCCAAGACCCAAAATACATGCAATATGATTATGAAGGCAATGGTAATGCAAATGGAAAGGTAAGCTTACCATTGTTCCAATTGAATGATATCAATATGAACCTGCATTTCAGATAACTCAACATCATATCAATTTAAATTCAATCATGTGCATGAACCAACTTCAAGCCATTTATACCCATATGACTATCTCATCAACTTGTGGTGAAGAATACTGAAAAACCTTTCAAACCATTTTCTCCATAAGCTCACACAACAATTATGATTAAAGTAGCCCAAACATGAGGTTCATGAACATACCGAGACTCTTAAGTTCAGTGCAAGAATTCAAGTTCAATTCAGCAATTCAAATGCAGTCCAAGTTATTCATGTTCAGTTCAATTTGAGACCATTCATGAAATGCCAACCATAATTCACATCTGAGTAATATGCATGAGAGCTCAATATTAGAACTTCAAAAAATGTATTGATAAAAGTCCATCCAGAGATAAAGGTGTCAAAAGGATAGTTTAAGGAAGGCATTAAGAAGTCATGAGAAATATGCATGAGCCATTTGTGAGCATTGTAAAGGATCCATCTGTAGAAAGCATGACACACAAGTTTCATCACCTCACCAGTCAAATCATTCAATAGCAAGGTTTCAGAAATCACTATGATCAACATGAAAAAACATATCATCAAGGTCCTCATGAATTACAAGTTCAGTCATGAACAAACTGAACTTTCACAGTATAAGCCACACAGTGTCAATCATTTATATGGATTCATTAAAAGTGTCATGACCCAATTTGTGAACATGATATAACCAATGTTAGGTAACATGGTTAGAGGGTCTTGAGAGCATCAAATAACCTTGGATTACAAAGAATCATAAAAGGTATGTTAAGCAGAAATCCACATCAAGTGTCCCATATAGGACATGCATGAAGGCACCAATACAAACACCAACATAAAGGATGTGTGCATGAAGGATCATTGTGTTTGAACCACCTGCAAAACAAGATATCATAGTGTTAGCTTGTTTATCGTGCAAGATATCATAGTGTTAGCTTGTTTATCATCAAACATAAAGGATGTGTGCATGAAGGATCATTGTGTTTGAACCACCTGCAAAATAAGATATCATAGTGTTAGCTTGTTTATCATCAGCATGCCATAAAACATAAAACACACAATATATTAGAATCATCAAAACCATTGTCAAGGACAACGAGGGGACGCACAGAACCCAACACAATTGTTAAGCGCTCCTTTAGAGTTTAAAAACTCTTCTCACATTCCTCACCCCATGCATAAGAATTTTCCTTCCTTGTTAGTCTAGTCAATGACACGGTAATTTTAGAGTAGTCTTTGATGAATCTCCTATAGTAACCGATCAATCCTAGAAAACTTCAGATTTCGGTCACATTTGTAGGCCTTTCTCTGTTATTGACTGCTTCTGTCTTTGAAGGGTCAACCGAAATACCATCCTTAGAGATCACATGACCAAGAAATGAAACTTCTTCTAACCAGAACTCACATTTGCTCAATTTAACATATAATTAATTCTCCTTTAATATATGCAAGGCAATCCTCAAATGTGCTTCATGTTCTTCCTTGGTTTTGGAGTAGATAAATATATCATCAATAAATACCACCACAAATTGATCTAAATAGGGTCGAAACATACTATTCATGAGTTGCATAAAGGCTACAGGTGCATTAGTCAGCCCAAAAGACATGACAACAAATTCATAGTGTCCATATCTACTTCTGAATGCTGTCTTATAAATATCTTCTTCCTTGATTCTCAGTTGATGATAACCCGACCTGAGGTCAATCTTAGAGAAATAATGAGCTCTAGAGATTTGATCAAATAGTTCATCAATTTTTGGCAAAGGGTACTTATTCTTGATAGTCAATTGGTTCAACTGCCTATAATCAATGCATAACCTCATAGATCCATCTTTCTTCTTCACAAAAAGAACAGGTGCTCCCCAAGGTGATGTATTAGGTCTGATGAATCCCTTCTCTAACAATTCCATCAATTGCTCTTTTAGTTCCTTCAGCTCAGTAGGTGACATTCTATAAGGAGTTTTGGAAACATAGACTGCTCCTGGTATCAACTCGATTGAGAATGAAACTTCTCTCTCGGGTGGTATGCCAGGTAATTCCTCAGGAAATACATCCGGATATTCCTTAACAACAGACATTTCTTCCAGAATAGGTTTCTTAGGTTCGGTTATAAGGACAGAAGTCAAAAATACAACACATCCTTTCTTCATCATTTTTCGAGCTTGAAGGGCAGAGATGAGAAGAGGGTGTCTAAGATGACTATTTCTAGAGAAAGATAGTTCGGGGTATTCTGCTTCACCAAAGGTTACACTTCCTCGCCTGCAATCCACCTTAACATTATACTTGGCCAAGTAGTCAGCACCTAAGATTACATCATAACCCTCCATGTTCATGCATATCAAATCAATGGATAAGTTATAACCACTAAGCAACACTTCACTAGAGGGAAAATAATGTTTAAGCTCAGTGCTTACTCCTAAAGGTGTGGAAATGACAAGTTCAGTTTTCAAAGGAACTGGTTTTTCATGTAAGGTGATAGCAAAATTCTGGGATATGAATGAATGTATAGCTCCAGTGTCAAATAGAACAAAAGCAGTTCTAGAATTGATGGTGAGAGTACCTTCCACCACTCATCCTTCTTCAGTAGGTGTAGGTTCTATCAGAGCTTGGAGTCTTCCTTGAAGCTTTAGTCCTCCTTGAGTTTTCTTCTCCGATGGAGATTCCTTCATAAGGGGACAATCGGAAATGCAATGATCCCCACTTCCACAGCGCAAGCATGCTCCCTTCTTTCTCCAGCACTCTTTAGTCTTGTGGCCAGTCTTGTCACAATACTTGCAGATATCTTTTGAAGATATGTAAGGGATGGCTTGCCTATTTCCATCTCGAGGCTTTTTATCTTGTTGAGGGGTTCTTCCTTTATTTGACCTCTTCTTTCCAAATGGTGGTTTAAAGTTTCCGGCGCCAACGACTTGTTCTTTCACGACTCTTCCCTTGATTTTATCCGCCATCTCCATGGCATCTTCTAGCAGTTGGGCCTTCCGGACCATCTCAGCATATGTTTGGATGTCCATAGGTGCCAGTTGGGGAATGTATTGGGGCCTTATCCCATTCATGAATCGCTTGGCCTTCATTCTCTATGTATTAATGAGGTGTGGAGCATAATGGACCAGTCGAGAAAACTGGGCCTCATATTCAGCTACAGAGAGACTTCTTTGTTTAAGGGTGGTAAATTCTGCTACCTTCTTTTCTTGTACTCTCTCCGAGAAATACTTGCCGTTGAAATATTCTAAAAATTTGTCCCAAGTGATATGGGGATCGAGCAAGGTCGCCTCCACGGATTCCCACCAAGCTCTTGTATCCCTTTCCAGTTGGAAAGTTACAAGCAAAACTATATCTTGATCCGAGCATTGCATGACTCGGAATATTCTTTCTATCTCCTTGACCCAATGTTCGGCTTCATCCAGGTCAGTGGAACCGTTCAATCTCGGGGGATTCATGTTCCTAAAGTTGCGGTGCAGGTCTCCCGCACCATGGAGATTAACTCCTCCTTAAGCCACTTATTGTACGGCTTGAGTTAGACCTTGGACGGTCCTTTGCATTTCTCTCTATTGAGCACGCTCAGTGGCCATTTTCAACAGCTAAGACTTTCTGCAAAACAAGCTATGAGGATTAAATGTCTTATCTCTACATATCTTAATATCTAGCCCAACTCTCTACCCAATCTCACGGGTCACGTATAGCTATCCATTATCCTATACTGTGAAGAACCTAGGGTTTTCAATAATTAAGTCTTGATGCCCTAGACTCTTTTTAACCATAGGCTCTGATACCAACTAAACTGTCACGCCCCGAACAAGGCGGAATTATCAAGGCGTGAACAGTTATACGAGCGGGTCGATCAAGAGACTCAGATGATGAATATGAACAACAAATAGATAAAATCACATCTTTATTTCATAAACTGACATTTCCAATAAATTTCCTTCAAGGACTTACAATACTATTCAAACTCGATACATTCATTTATAAGTAGACAGACTCAGATAAGAAATTTATTAAAAACTATCATCACTCCAGCCCATTCCCGTCATCTTCAGGATTTCCTGAAAATTAACAACGATACACAGAGTGAGCTAGAAAGTTCAGTAGGACTTATATCTCTTCACCAGGTCACTTTAAGTAATTAGTATTTTGGATCATCTATACTCTCGAATAAAACAAGTAATAAAATAAATGACAAATAAAGAACAAGATCAGGAAGTCAAGAATTTCAAGAATAGATATTGTAGAACTCAAGTGTAAGCATGAAGATCAATAACAAGTATCGAATTGTAAATATGGCCATGTAACAAGGATATTAGCCATTCCTGTCAAACATATCATGTATAGGAAGTCAAGTATGTAACGAGTCAAATATGTAATAAGTGAATTGCCTAGTTCAATCTTGCATGTCAGTTGGTGCAACGTCACACCTGATCATTCAACTCCCTCGAGCACAAGTACTTTCAGACTTTACTCGTGTGTGAGCGACGTCACACAGATTTAATTAATTTACCGAAGGAGGCGAAGCGGAGCGCGCGAGGGGCTCGTTTTGCTGCAGCACAGAAAGAAGAGAGAAGAGAAAAGGGGCCACCATGGGAGATTACTCCGGCGGGACGTGCGGGACAGATGCAATATAATAAGATATGGGGATTAAACGACCATAGCGGGAAATGACTCTCCGCGACCTCGGGGATGGGAAAAGTGCAGAATTTAAACGACAGTGATTTAAACGGCCATTGCGGGAAGTGACTCACCGCGGCCTCAAGAATATGAGCAGATATGAGAGCAATACAAGATATAAAAAGGGGCAGAATTCAAACAGCCATTGCGGAAAGTGACTCGCCGCGGCCTCGAGAGTATGACAGAATAGAGCAATTCAAGATATGAGAGACAGAATTCAAACGGCCATTGCGGGAAGTAACTCGCCGCGGTCTCGAGAGTATGACAGGTATAAGAGCAGCATAAAAATATAGAGACAGAAATTCAAACTGCCATTGACAGAAATTCAAACGGCCATTGCGGGAAATGACTCGCCGCGGCCTCGAGAATATGACAGATATAAGAGTAGCATAAAAATGTAGAGACAGAAATTCAAACGGCCATTGCGGGAAATGACTCGCCGCGGCCTCGAGATTATGATGTGATCGTCAGGGGCCGGGGACCCCAAAATAAAGAGTGATCGCGCCTACCTCAAAAGCGGGAAGTGGCGGGTTGCTTCTTCCTCTCCCTTCAGCCGGCCGATGGAGAGGGCTTTCCTTGATAACCCTTGCAAAAGAGAAATAGACAGATAACATGTGGATCAGAAAAATGACAGTGTAGTATTAGTCCCTTGCGATAAAAATTATGATGAAATCGTGACAAGACACACACCTGGTTGGTGTGGTTTTTAAACCCCTCTCGGACACGAGTAGGAGGAAAATGTTATGATGAATGGTGGATCATGCAAACGTATATCGACGAAGATTCCCTTATGAAGGGAGACGGAGAATACGAGATGATGAATGCAAAAGAACCAAGAAGAAAAGGGGAGAGAGTTGGCTTATTGAATGTGCCGATGGCGGGATCCGGCGGAGCTTCGGCAGCGTAGGGACGACGTGGAAGAACGGTGGACGAAGACGACCTTCCTCTCGCGAGCGCGGGCACCCGAGAAGCCGGCAGAACCTCCCCCTACAAAAGACCCACGGGTTAGAAAAGGGATCCGGCAGAGTCTCTCCTTCCTCTGTCGGATCTGAAGCCCCTTCCCTTCGAGGGAGGGGGTCCTCTATTTATAGAGGGGAAGGGGATTGAGGCGTCCAGGACCCTGGACGCCTCCATCAATAAATTAATATATTTTTATTTTTTTTATTTTTAACTTTTTATGAAGGCGTCTAGGAGACTGGACGCCTTCATAAAAGCCCATCGAAATTCCACTGAAAGCCGTAGACAATGGGTAAAGCGCGTGATTTCGGTGGGCACCCGTGACGCACGAGTGGGCGCGTCTAGCTGGCAAGACGTCCTTATATTCTTGAATTTTTTCGAAACGTCAGATCGAGCGGCGCGCCGGGATTGTCGGGATGCGAGAAGATGAAGGCGTCCAGGCAACTGGACGCCTCAAAAGGAGGCGTCCAGGGGCCTGGACGCCTTCAAGAATATTATTATTTATTCTTTTATTATTATTTTTTTTATTTTTTTCACATTGATGAAGGCGTCCAGGCAACTGGACGCCTTCAAGAAAAACCTCCGGACCCCCCGAAAGGTCGTCGACAGCCGTCTACCAGACGTTTCCTGATTCTGGAATCTTCCGGTACGTCCGATTGGTGGCGATGCCGTCCGAATGCCGCATGATTTTCGCAACGAGGCGGTTTCTGGATGCCGAAGAAGTGTTACGTTACCCACTCAAAAGGTGAAAGAAGACCCAAGAATGGGAAGCACTCAAGCGATTCAAAATGCGAAAGTCACTGCGTGGCGTCATATAGTAATATGAGATTTTCTTAGGGGATGTCAGAAATAGCGTGTCTACAGCTGCCCCGCCTTAGCGTCTGCTTTGTAAGGGAGTGACACGTAATGGAATGGTATCGAAGTGAAGTGAAATGGAGCGGGAATGGACTGAAAAGTTGATGCCAAGGTGCGATGAGACACGCTTTTGACATTACTATTTGGAATCTTTCCCGTACTTTCGCTAAGGTGACCTTGAAGAAGGTCTTCCGAATTTGACGCTTGCTTGGACGGGGATCAAACAAGGGAGGGGGAGATGTGCGCTCAGGCACGAAAATAAAGGAGACCAACTTCTCGGTGTGGATGTACCTGGGTCGTAAACCTGTAGGTTTTACCTTTGGGGAGCGGTTACCAGCCAATGTGGAAGTGTTGCGGCCAAGGTGGGTCAAACAAGGTAAAAGGTAAAGAAATATCTGAGGGTCTGTCCAAACAAGGGTCTCCTTTGGAAGAGCAGCGTAGGGCCGTCTCAAGGAAACTCAGTATTTCATTCGGAATGGAATATCTCATATTGTATGAATTGGAGCACAGCGGCTTTCACCATCGAATCACTTTGAATGATATTCCGCAATAAACTCAAAGTCCTACATGAATGCATGCTGGGTTTAAAAAAAATTTAAAACAAACTAAAATAGAAAATAGCCAAGGATAATATTATCAACTTGTTAAGAATGGGTCAGGATACCGATCCAGTGAGCTGATACTGAGCTGGGACCCGTTTATCCACGCACCAACTCACTGAATAGAACCGTCGTCTCCACGCTACCACAAATTAACGGCCTATCCGTACAACCCAAATTCTTCTGGAATCATCACCCCAGATTCGTTCGGGGTCGCAAGCTCGTTGACATGCTCTAATAGCATAGATATCATATAATATGATGCATGGCATGGTGGGACCAATCACAGAAAGATGGTACATAAGATGGGACAATGACGTCCGTTAGTAAAACATGCACAGACCAGCATAGATTAATAACATCAGAAAGCAACAGAATCGCATCACAGTACAAGGAGATCCAGACAAAACCCTGACGACTGACCACTGATGTGACGTGTTTCGTCCTGTAGCACCTCTCCTTTCCTATAAGTACCCTCCTTAGGCTAGTTCAACCAAATGCACCAAGGAGAGCTTTGAAAGCTCAAGAGGAGGAGGAGAGGAGAGGAGAATCCAGGGATTTCCAGGATGGAAGGAGAGTCTTCCCGCCCTGTGAAGAGGAGCAAGCCTAGCGGTGAGATCAGGCGACTTTCCGACCTTGAAGGTCATCTGAGTGGGATGATCCAGTCGCATATGGTAAGCTGATTTATTTCAAATTCTCCGCGCGAACTCTTTTTCACTTCTTTTCCTTCCTTGTCCTTCTTTTTCTTCTTTCCAGCCGTATCCACTCTTCGCAGGCTCGAGGAAGTTTTCCAAACTTCCGTGGCTTTCGAAGCTAGTTTCCAATATCTCCATTGGCATGAGGGCCATACTCACGAGGTGGCATCTTCAGGGACTCATTATTCATGCCAAGCACTACGAGAGTATTCGCATGGACTGGGCGGCCATGGGTGCGCTGGTGGAGATCTGGCATCCCCAGACCCACACTTTCATGTTCCCTACCTTCGACGCGACCATCTTCCTCGAGGAGGTGGATCTTCTGCTCGGGCTGAAGAAATTCAAGAGTGACGGGAGGATAAAGGTTATGCGGATGCTGATAAGGGTGACTTCCGAGAGTGTCCTCGGAAACTTTATGCCGCCTGATGCTGCTAGAAAGGTCCGTACTCAAAAGGGGATTGATCTGCAAAAGCTTGCGGAATGGGTTATGGATACCCTGAGAGGGTCACCAGACGATGCTCACTTGGAAGGAATCATGAAAGGGTTCACCATTTGTCTGGCGGGTGCTCTCTTATTCCCTTATACCGACAACATAGTGGAACAAGACCAATTGAGTGCCATCTGCGGGATTTGGAGTGGAAAGAGGGTGGGACCCGCCGTCCTTGCCTACCTTTACAATGGCCTTACTGCCTCCAGCATGGGTAAGCCTCCTTTCGACTGCGCACTTATTTTCAATTGCCGGATAGATTTGCACTTCAAATTTGACCACCGCAAGGGGATGCTAACTGCTTCGAAGCTCTTCCAACAAAGCCCCCTTCATCACATAGCCGATGTGTTAGGCTTCGGTGGCACCGTAGCGAACCGTGTTCCGTGGCTGAAGAAACGTGAAGACTGACGGTCTCACTTCAGAACCATGACACAAAGCTTCTTCACCTATGCACCGGCATGCCTACTCTCACTTGAACTCCTCACGCGGCCTTCTCCCGGAGCTGATCTCCAGCTAATCGGCGTGACGGAGTTTGTTCTTTACAACGCGCATCGGTGCTGCATCCAGATTGGCATTCCGCGTCATTCGTTCCCACTGCTAACCGGCATCGTTCCTTTGAAGAAGTGGGAGTTGGGCACGGAGGCGGATGCGAAGGAAGCGAAGGCCATTAAAGCACCCTGGAAGACAAGTGTTGCGGGAAAGGCATTAGCGCACGTGGATGAGAACTGCGAGCTGTGGAAGGCTTATGTAACCGAACTGGGGAAGTTAAGGCCTAGAGTGCCTAAGCCCCTGATGTAGCTCACTCTGCTTTCTGATGGAATAAAATCTGGGATTGAAAATGTGCAAAGTTTGAATTTTTATCTTTTCCTCTTTTTATCATTTTTTTTATTTTCATCTTTTTTGGGGTTTTGATATGTATAAATATATATATATTATTATATATATATTTATTATTCTTTTTTTTATTTTTTGAACGCGTCCAAATAATTGGACGCTTTTAAAATTAATTTTTTTTATTTTTTTATTTTTAACGCGTCCAACTATCTAGACGCTTTTAAAAAACATTTATTTAAAAAAAATTTTGTTCATCTTTTTGTATATATATATATATATATATATATTTAAAAATAACAATTTCTTTTTTTGAAGACGTCCACATGCGAGGATGCCTTTATTATTTATTATTTATTTATTGTTTTTTTAAAAAAAGAAGAAAACATTCCTGGACACGTCCAGGCGCCTGGACGCGTCCAAAACATGGGTTTTTTTATATATGAGAGGCCGCACACGCGCCCTCTCACAAACTCCCTTACTTTCTCTCTCCTCTCTGGCTCCATCTCACATTCTTTGACTTTTCTACCTTTAATCTGAGCCTATAGAGCGTGGTGAAGCGAGTAAAGGTGGTGAGAAGCGGAAACTGTTAGTGTTGGTGTGTTACAGGCCAATTTCGGGTCGGATAGGCCCAATAGTTGTACGATCTTGTTCATTATTAATAAAGTGGTGTTTGAGCGTAAATATGCGATTGTGTTACTTTACGTTGTCCCTAAGATATGTGGTTGTAAAGTCAACTCGAGATGGGATCTCAAACATGAGATTGACTTTACATGTACACATACCTTAAACTGTTCATGGTTGGAGGGTAATCACTCGGGGACTTTGATTACCTATTAAACCAGTACACATGATGTGTCAGTGACCAGTCTCATGGTCATTGGTGTGGGGCACCAACACATATGTGTAGGTGTATGTCCTTGGAGGATGTGCACTGAACTGATCCGCTATTGGATCTTCAGATGGTTGATTATACCTAATGTCAACTGAAGATCCAACGGTCTCAGTAGCATCGTTGGTCCTTTGACCTCAGACATTGATCGGATCTTACACGAGGATTGGAATGGTTTAATTACTTGGCTAAGTGACTTTAACCATAAGTCATGAGTTGCCGAGTCGTTAACCACTCCAGGATACGTGTGAAGATCGTCAATGGTCAAGAAGGGATTGCTCACTGTCGGGTATATATCAGACAGTTAATGGGTCATGACATTGACGCTCCGTTAAATCCCTGGCCAGGGTCGTGTGAGTTCGTTTAGAACAGACGTCATACACTTTAAGGAGGTCATAGTCAAATGACACGATCATGGGGTTTGACAGAAACCATACCCTCGATCATACCAGACTCATAGAAGGAGCGAGGGATTATATCGATGCGGTAACTGTGGACTTACAGGTACCAGACAGGCTGGTTTAAACCCGGCGTCCTCTGGGATCACGCGGATTTGCTTGACCCAACGTGATCGAAGGTTCGGAATGAATTAAACTATTATTCGGCTCTTGTAGGAACGAATAATACGTTTAATTTACTTCTAATTGAGAATTAAAAATTAATGGGCCTTAAACTAGAGTGACTATGGACCTAAATGATCACACACAATAGATTCTTGGGTGACGGATTATTATTATACAAATGTATGTATTATTTCCTTTTAATTCATTTTAGAAAGGAGTGTAAATGGAGCTTAATACATATGTATAATAATGGAAAGGTCATATATATATAATTTTGGTCCTTTGGAGGTCTTTAGAAAATGGTCCAAATTCTATATATATGGCACCTACGTGAAGCGCATTCGAGCCTTCTCTTCCAACCTCTTAGGCTAATCAAGCATTAAGCCTAAGAGGAGGATTAGCCTCCCCCCTTTCTCCCCCTTGCTCTCTCTCTCTCCAGAAGGTGATAGAGTCGGGAAAAGTTGCGCCGGGGAGGTACCGTCGCTGCGCAAGGGTCAGTGTGGATCTGCTCTAGAGGCCGTACAGCTGTGCGGCTCGATATTCTGCATCGGGCATCGCGGACAGCGTCGTTCCGCGTAAGGTGAAACACGCAACCCGTAATTAGGGTCTTAGAAATACCGATTAGAGCACACATTAAACTTTCCATAACACCGGGATCGGGCAAATGAAATTTTTGTTATCCGCTGCGTCGCCCGTAGGTGCTGTGCGAAACCTTACAGTAGTATTAGAGTCAGGTTCGCGCTCTGGTCGGTGTTTTTATCGCATTTTAGAACCATATTTGAAAGGGCTTTAAATACTTCAATTGTTATTGCTAGAAGGGGATGTTGGACATCCCCGTTCTTCTAGGATGCTGGGCATCCCTGTAGCAAATTTTTTTTAAAAAAAAAAATTTCTTGGCCCGTTTGGGCGCACTGCACCCTGGGCGCTGGGCGCACTGCGCCGGCAACGCGGGGCGGGCGCCGCGTGGCGGGCGCGTCCCCACGCGGTCGCGCAGCGTGGCGTGCGTCGCCCCACGCGGTCGCGCCGCGTAGCGGGCGCGCCCGCGTCGCGGGCGCGTGGGCGCGCGGGTCAACGCCCACGCGCGCAGGGCGGACCCGCGCGAACTAGATAAAAAAAAGTTTTTTTAAAATAAAAAAATTTTGCATTTTTTTACCCTTTTTTATTTATTGTGCTCATGTTAATAATATATATATTAGATATATATATTAAAATGTACAGTAAATTAAATCAAATTTTATCTAGTAAGTTAAATAGTGTTATCTCAATGGTAAATGTCAAATGTTAAATTTTATTTAACCGTGTTGATTTTACTGAGGTGAGATAATTACTATTTACCTTGAGATAAAAAGGTAATAATTGAAGTTACTTCAGTAAAATTTAAGTTTTTGAATTTTTAATTATTAGATAATTAGAAAATTGAAATTTTAAATTTTATTGAAGTTAAATGTGAAAATTTTAATTATTTGAATTTTAATTATTAGATAATTATTAAATTCAAATTTTAAATTTTAGAAAATTACTAATTGAGGATAATTGTATTATTTTAAATTTATTTTCAAACAAAATTATTGGATAATTAGTTTGAATTTAAATTTAAATTATTGGCATGTTTAAATTTTGAACTTAAATTTGATTATTAGATAATTAAATTTAAATTTAAATTTAATTAATTATCTCAATTACATGCCCCTGTAGAAAATGATGGTTCTTTACGTGCGTTATTTTATTTACCTTATATTGGCCTGCTCGTGTGTTTAATTTTAGTTAATCATGCTTTGATTTTTAAAATTAAACAAAGCTAGCCTATTTTTGTTTGCACATCCCATTTTTAAATTCAAAAGTAAGGATTATTTTCAGAAAATAACCCTTGATTGATTTTATTTGAATGGGTTGGCAAGTGATCATGGACTTAGATTAATGTAATTAATTGGGGTCTGCGAACCTCCTTTCTCTCTCTGTTAAAATTTCAATGTATTTCTATCTTCCTCCGTTGTTGTACTCGCCCTAAGGGCTTCTGGAATTTTATTGATATGTAATTTACTTTTTTCCGACCTGCGAGCTGTGTAAAAGTTGTAATTACTGCGGTGTCGGAGTTTGAAAGCGCGGAGCACACCCGACGAGGACGATCCAGCTGCTTCGGAAGCGGACCGGATGCCTTAGTTACATTAGGAATTAAGTCCATGATCACTTGCGTTTTAATTTTGCATTGGATGCAGTTATTTTGTGCAAACTATTAGGTACGGTAAATATATTGGATATATTTATATTACCACATAGGGTGAGATCAAGATAAAATTGAATTCCCTCACGTTTAAATTTTAGATCTGGTAAGCGTGGCTCTAGGAGTCGTCGTGGCCCTCCATCATTATGGAGTGAATGAACGTCTTCATTTCATAGATTTGTTGTGCTTTCCACAAGGTCCATGAGTTTGGGGGCGGGATTAAACTCCAAGGCTCGACCTCAATGGGGTGAGGAATTGAACTCGGCTTTGTTGTCCATTCCACAAGGGTCGGGTCATGAACTCATTGCTATGAAGTAATGATGGTTAGATCTAACTGAGAATATCCTTTGTTGTGCTTTCCACAAGGGGATGATTTCTTGGGGGCCGAATATCGGATATTGCATTAGATGCAAGTGCCTGTTGACTGCCCTTGAGATGGTGTATGGCTTGTTGTGCTTTCCACAAGGTCGTACATCAGTCTCGTTGGGATTCTGACCCACTAGGTAGATCTCGCTGATCTCCCGTTCTATATACTGAGGGTTATATAGCCCGATCGAAAAATAGTGGGACTAACTAAGATAGAAAACCACATCTAAGTTAGAATTTGAACACATGCTAAGTTGTCTTTTATTTCTTATCCAGATTACAATGTCGTCGTCCAACCCCCTCCGCGACATCTTGGATGCAAATAAATTAACTGGACCGAACTACTCGGATTGGCTGCGTAATGTACGCATAGTCCTTACCGCCGAAAAGATTACGTACGTGTTGGACACGGTTCATTCTGAGCCAGCTCCTGATGCCGACGAAGGCGAGTTACTGGCTTATGCCAAGTGGCCTGAGGACTCCTCCCTTGCCCAATGTTACATGTTGGCCTCTATGGCTCCCGAGCTGCAGAGGCAATTCGAAAAGATTGATTATAGAAGTATACTTCTCAATCTACGCCAGCTCTTCGGGGAGCAGGGTAGGATTGAGAGGTATGACATCTCCAAAAGGCTTTTCAGGACACGGATGTCTGAGAGTTCATCAGTACAGGCCCATGTACTGAAAATGATGGAGTGGATTAAAAGACTCAATGCATTGGGGTTCAAGTTGGATCTTGAACTATGCATTGATCTTATACTCCAGTCATTGCCCGATTCCTTTTCTTCCTTCATCATGAACTTTAACATGAACAGGATTGAAGCAACTCTCCCAGAGCTGCTCAATATGTTAAAGAGTGCTGAAGGAACTATGCAGAAAGATAAATCATCTTCGTCTGTAATGATTGTTGGTCGGGCCAACAAGAAAAGGAAGGCCTCTCAAATATCCACCACGAGTAAGAAAGGGAGGGGAAAGAAAAAGGCCATGGGTAAGCAACTCGTCAAAGTTGACAAAGGAAAGGGCAAGAAGAATGAAAATGAAGACAAATGTTTTCGATGCGGGGAAACTGGGCATTGGAAAAGGAATTGCAAGGCAATTCTAAATGAAGGTATTTTTGTCATAGACCTTAATTTGTCATATATGGAATCCACATCATGGGTATTAGATACTGGATGTGCATCTCATATCTGCAATTCTATGCAGGTGCTGACAAATAGAAGGCGATTGAGAAAAAAAGAGATTGAACTGAGGATGGGCAATGGAGCTTTAGTTACTGCCAAAGCTGTCGGGACTGCACGCCTCAGTTTACCTTCAGGAGTCATTCTGGAGCTGAATGACTGTTATTATGTTACTAATATTATTAAGAACATTATTTCAATCTCCGACTTATATAACATTGGATATACATTGGCTTTTAATAGCACTAGGTGCTCTATAATGAAAAATGTTTTGGTTATAGCCAATGGTTCATTAGTCAATGGTCTTTATGTATTAGATACACGTTCCAATGCTGATGAAGTGAATTCTGCATATCTATGGCATTGCAGACTTGGTCATGTAGGTGAGAAAAGAGTCTCTCACTTACACTGAAATGGGTATTTGAATTCGTTCGAATATAAGCCATTTGATACTTGTGAGTCGTGTCTCATGGAAAAAATGACCAAGGCTCCCTTTGGTGGACATGGTGAGAGGGCTGTTGACCTTCTCGAGCTCATACTGTAATGTCCCGGACCTTTCGGATCCTTCTTCGTGGGTCCCGGATTTAGTTTCTCGGAGTGTCTGACTCTGTTGTGTCCGAAATTTCGTTTCGGACATCTTTCATGTTCGGATCGGCGCGATTCGGAGTCGTTTCGGAGGCCCGGAGTGTGTCCGCGGCTTTTCCGATGTGTGTTTTTCAATTTCCGCGTGTGGGTTTCGGCGAATCCTTCGGAACCCTGTAGCGGGTGAACCGGGTCGTTCACCAGCCCGCGAGTGGTACCGTTGCGATCAGCGCTTCGAGTCGGTTGAGGAGGTGTATTTTTCTATTTTTCGGTATTTTTGGCATTTTTTGGATTTTCTATAAATACCCCCTATTTTCCTTTTTCCCTTTTTCTTCTTTTCTTCTTTTTCTTTCTTCCTTTCGTGAGCGCAACGGTCATCTCCCCCACCCTTCTTGCCCGTTGGAACTCGCGGCGCCCCTTCCTCCTCCGGCGACGGGTGGCGGACGACGGCGACGGCGCGGTGACGACGGCGACGACAAGAGGATCGTGGCGGTGTCCCCATTGGTGCGTGGGAGAGGAGTTCGTGGTTGAGCTAGATTTTGAGATCGGCGGCGATTCGGTGGATTTCGAGCTTCCTTGAGGTAGGGGGACGGATCCTTGCCCTCTTCATAGCATTCCCCGTGATTTCTAGGCCGTGGAGAGGCCGAGTGGGGTTAAATCCATGCCGGGAGGGTCATTTTCATGCTTGGGGTTTGAGCGCCGGATCCGTCGATTCGTGGAGTTTTGATCGATTTGGGGGCGCTAGATGCATGCTATGACGTTGTGGGGTGATCCCTCGTTATTTTCCCTTCACCAGGGGTGGTGAATGGGCGTGGTTTTACGTTTTCTGGGCGTATTTCGCGAACCGGGCTCGGCCCGTTGTCGCGCTATAGTCCAGTGGCGCGTTCTTGATGAACGCGCCGTGTCGTCCGAGCGTGTCCGTCTGAGAAGACGAACAATAAGGCGGTGGGGAACGCGCCTGGTTCTGGTAGCGCGATCTCCAGATCGCGCTATCCAAGACTAGCGCGTTCAGGTGTGAACGCGCTAGCTTTGGGCAGCGCGACATGGAAGATCGCGCTAGCCATAGCTAGCGCGTTCTTCGGTGTCGCGCTAGGGGTACCTAGCGCGACCATCCCCCTCCCCCGAACCGTGTTCTTGCGGGTAGCGTGACCTTCGGTTGGGTGAGTTATGGACCCGGTTGTGGCGTGTGGCCCTAGGGATGCCGTGGGCACCCAGTGAGAGCCACAGGGGCGCCCGGGGTTCCCCGGAGAATCAGTTACCTCGGTAGGGGTGCCGCGTGACTTGAGGGACGGTTGGACCTCATGCGTGTCCCAGGCATCCGTGCCTATCATATGGTCATCGAGAGTCTGTGCTAGTGGTTGGTCGGTGGTTTTCGTGGATTAGTCCTTACTTCCAGTGACCCTACCACTAGTCGTAGCTTTCCTACGGCACGCGTGTGCTGGCTCGCCTGGGAGTGGCTGAGCGGCGTACCCGAGAGAGGCGGTGAGTAGGCTGGTTACCGCAGGGCCCCCGCGTACTTCCGAGTCCGGGTTTAGGGGGAAATACCAGCTAGAGGACAGGCCTAGGGCGTACGGTCTGAGTGTGCACACGAGGCTGAGGGTTCGGACCCGCGCTGACGAGCGTGACCTCAGCTAGTCCTTGTTTTGCAGTTACTTCTGGTTACTGAGTGTGTCTGAGTCTCACGCCAGGGGCGTAGTAGCTAGACACTTGTGACGCGGTATAAGACGTCAGGGGACGCATCCGGTCGTTCTTCTAGTGGGTGGTGCTCCTGTTCACTGGCAGGTGTGGACTCGTGTTTTGTTGGACCGAGGCTCCGCAGTACGGTACTGTTAGAGTAGACGGCTTTTTCCGTTTATTTACTTTAGCTTGTCGGTTCTACCGTACTCTTGTTTGGTAGGGTTGTCTTCTTCTTTCTTATTTTCCGTGCGAGGTAGGGATTCGCGGGATCCCTACTGGGCCAATGAGATGAGGCTCACCCCTGCTCTTCAGGTGAGGCGGGATCGACGGGAGGCGCGGCCGAGTTTCAGCGTGGTTCTTCTATCCAGGGTTAGTCGCCAGTCTGCCAGAGCCGGGGGATGCCCCGTGTAGTTGTACTCCGGGGGATGCCCCGTGTAGTTGTACTTTTCTTTCTTGTTGACTGTACCTTCTTTTGGACATGTGAACATTGTGGACCTTGTAGCAGTTTATTTATTTATATTATTATGTGCATTTTATTCTAGATTATTGTGCTATCTCTATGGTCGTTGCAGCTTCTCTTGTACCCCCACACCACTCCTTTCTACCCTTCCGAGTCTTCGGACTCGTGGGTTGGCGGGCCAAGATTTGAGACGCGCCGGTTCCTTTCCGGTACTCGGATCCTCGGGTCGTCACAGATGGTATCAGAGCGTAGGTTGTGGAGGTGCATCGGAACTTGGAACGAATTGCAGTGGTCTAGAAGGTCCATGAATGTCCTGTACAGTCGGCTACTGGCTTAGGGTCGTGTGTTTTATTGATTTCCTGTTGCTTTTCTTTGATGCCAGGTGTGTTATGGCGCCACGGAGGAGGACTCGTGCCCAGCAGGGAGAGTCTAGTGGTGGTCTAGAGGAGCAGAGCAGGGCTTCAGTTTCCGAGGGTGTATCTGGAGATACGAGAGCTCCAGGGATGGACGACTTCTTCCGAGGCATGTTTGAGTATGTGTTTCAGCGGCAGCAGGGAGGTCAGCAGCAGGGAGATCATCAGCAGCAGGGTGACGATGCTGGTGAGGACCGGGCTCGTGGTGGTCATGGTCGTGTACTGAAGGAGTTTTTGCTATTCCAGCCTCCTTCTTTCAATGGGCAGCCAGATCCTGAGGTGGCCATAGAGTGGCTGGATGATGTTCAGCGGATTTTCAGTGCGATGGAGTGTCCCGAGGAGGAGCATGTGGCGCTGGCTACTCATTGTCTTCAGGGATCGGCCCGTACTTGGTGGACGTCAGAGTGGGGTTCAACGTTCCGATCTCGTCCTCTTCGACAGATTACTTGGCAGGAGTTCGTCACGGCTTTCGAGCGTGCCTTCTGCCCGTCTTTTGTCAGGTCGCAGAGGTTGCGTGAGTTTATGGAGTTGACTCAGGGTGACATGACGGTGATGCAGTACCATGCCAGGTTTATCGAGTTGGGCCGTTATGCTCCTCATATCGTCGCAGATGAGGAGGTCAGGACCGATCAGTTTGTGGGTGGTTTGAGGCTAGAGTTGAGGCATCATCTTCTTGCGTCAGGATTGACCACTTTGGATGCGGCGTGCAAGGCAGCATCGGCACTGGAGAGAGATTTGCAGAAGGTTCGAGGGCAGGGCCGTGCTAGTCAGGTGCAGGCAGGTTTTGGCCAGCCGTCAGTGGTGCAGCAGCAAAGTACCGTCCAGCTCTCGGCAGGTGGTTCAGTGGCGACGCAGTCTGTGGCTCCTGTGCCAGAGTCTTCGTCCTTTAGCTCGAGGCTCAAGAAGTTACTCAAGGAGGCGGGCCTCGGCGGGAGACGCCGGGGTAAGAAGGGGCAGTCATAGCAGGAGTCGTCGGCCAGTGATCAGCAGTCCGTGGCTTTGCAGCGTCAGGGTTCGGTGTCAGGTGCTCGGGGTGGTTGTCCCAAGTGCGGTGGTTCTCATCCAGGCAGACCGTGTTCGGCGCCCGTGATTTGCTTCAGGTGCGACCAGCCAGGGCACATGGCACGTGACTATCCGCAGAGACCACGCCAGCCGCATGAGTTTCAGCAGCAGCAGTTTCGGCCCCAGCAGTCATCAGCACAGCCGCAGCAGTACCATCAGCAGGGACAGTTTCCTCAGTTGTCACGGTCAGCTACTGTGGGGAGGCAGAGATCCCGAGGCAGATTGACTCACATGACCAGGGCGGAGGCTGAGGCATCGCATTTGGTGGAAGGTACTCTTTCGATTTTGGGTTGTGCGGCTCGTGTTTTGTTTGATTCAGGTGCTTCTCATTCGTTCATCTCGGAGGATTTTGCCCAGAGCGTGGAGGACCCGGTGACCGAGGTGTCCTGTGACTTGGCGGTAGAGTTGCCTACCGGTGACTTCATGATCACCCCGTACTGCTTGGAGAAGGTACCTGTGTGGGTGGAAGGGCGGAACTTGCCGGCTAGACTCTACGCGTTACCGCTTCAGGACTTTGATGTGATTTTGGGCATGGATTGGCTCGAGGTTCATCATGCCTTGGTAGATTGCGGCTCGAAGAAGGTCTACTTCCGACAACTTCGTGGACCCACCTTCTATTTCCAAGGTATTCGGTCTTCTTCTTCCCGCTTGCTTATTTCGGCTATCCGTGCGCGTCGTTTGCTTGATGCTGGTTGTCAGGGCTTTCTCGCATCCGTGGTTTTGGTCGAGCGGCAGGGTCCTGAGGTAGAGGATGTTCCTGTCGTGTGCGAGTTCCCCGACCTTTTTCCTGAGGAGTTGCCAGGGTTGCCAGCGCAACGAGAGATTGATTTCGTGGTTGAGGTGGTGCTAGGTACGGCGCCTATGTCGAGGGCCCCTTATCGGATGGCGCCTGCCGAGTTGCGAGAGCTGAAGGCGCAATTACAGGAGTTGCTGGCCAAGGGGTATATTAGTCCTAGTTATTCCCCATGGGGTGCGCCGGTGTTGTTTATGAAGAAGAAGGATGGTAGTTTGAGACTGTGCATCGACTACCGTCAGTTGAGCCAGGTGACAGTTAAGAACAAGTATCCGTTGCCACGGATTGATGACTTGTTCGATCAGCTTCAGTCAGCCCAGGTGTTTTCGAGGATCGATTTGAGATCGGGTTATTACCAGCTGCGGATCCGAGAGTCGGACGTGGAGAAGACGGCGTTTCGGTCGAGGTATGGGCATTATGAGTTCTTGGTGATGCCGTTCGGGCTCACCAATGCCCCCGTAGCATTCATGGATTTGATGCATATGGTGTTTCGTCCGTACTTGGACCAGTTTGTGGTCGTGTTTGTGGATGATATCCTTGTGTATTCGCGGTCTGCTGAGGAGCATGTGCAGCATTTGAGAGCGGTATTGCAGACCCTGCGCGATCACCAGTTGTATGCCAAGTACAGCAAGTGCGAGTTCTGGCTCCGAGAGGTGCACTTTCTGGGGCATGTTATTTCTGGTGATGGTGTTTCCGTGGACCCGGCCAAGGTCGAGGCGGTGGTGCAGTGGCCGAGGCCGAGTTCTGTCACGGAGATTCGGAGTTTCTTGGGGCTTGCAGGTTATTATCGGAGGTTTATTCAGGATTTCTCTCGTGTTGCGGCCCCGATGACCAGGCTTACGCGGAAAGAGGTGACGTTCATCTGGACGGAGGAGTGTGAGCGGAGCTTCATGGAGCTGAAGAGATTGCTTACCACTGCTCCGATTTTGGTGTTGCCATCTAGCTCGGGTGGTTTTGTGGTGTGTACGGATGCTTCCGGGGTAGGCCTCGGTGCTGTGTTGATGCAGCATGGGAGAGTTGTGGCGTATGCGTCGCGGCAGTTGAAGCCACATGAGGCGATCTACCCTACTCATGATCTTGAGTTGGCAGCGGTGATCTTCGCTCTGAAGATCTGGAGGCATTATTTATACGGCGAGAGGTTTGAGCTTTTCACTGACCATCAGAGTTTGAGGTATGTGTTTACGCAGAAGGACCTTAACCTCAGGCAGAGGAGATGGATGGAGTACATGAAGGATTATAATTTCACTCTGTCCTATCAGCCTGGCAGGATGAACGTTGTGGCTGATGCTCTGAGCAGGAGGGTAACGGTCAATCAGATGTTGTTGAGGAAGTGGAGGCTTTGGAGCAGGTCCCGACCATGACTTTTAGGCTCAAGGTCCCTCAGGACCAGGGTTCGGCTGTCCTTGCGAGTCTGACTGTCACGCCTGCGGTGCGTCGACAGGTGACTGAGGCCCAGCGAGCGGACCCCGAGCTACCTCGTATTTTGTCGATGGCCGAGGTGGAGTTTGGCGAGGATGGAGCTATGAGGTTCAGAGGTAGATTGTATGTGCCAGCCGAAGGGCAGGTGCGGCGTAATGTATTGCGTGAGGCTCATGGGAGTCGGTATGCCGTGCACCCCGGATCGGCCAAGATGTACCAGAACCTGAAGAGGCAGTTTTGGTGGCCTAGCATGAAGAGAGATGTTGCGGAATTTGTGGCCAGGTGTTTGACATGTCAGCAAGTGAAGGCTGAGCACCAGCGACCAGGAGGCACACTTCAGCCCTTGGACATTCCCGCGTGGAAGTGGGACCACGTGACCACTGATTTTGTGGTCGGATTGCCGAGGACGTCCAGCGGGGAGGATAGTATCTGGTTGCTAGTGGATAGACTGACGAAGACGGTGCGGTTGCTGCCAGTCAAGGTCAGTTGGAGCGTGCAGCGTTTGGCTCGTCTGTACGTGGAGCGGATCGTCCCGTTGCATGGAGTTCCTATCTCCATCGTGTCCGATCGTGACCCCCGTTTTACTTCTGGATTCTGGAGGAGCTTCCAGAAGGCTCTAGGCACTGAGTTGGCATTCAGCTCGGCCTATCATCCTCAGTCGGACGGTCAGTCTGAGCGGACCATTCAGACTTTAGAGGACATGTTGCGAGCATGTTGCTTGGAGTGGCAGGGGAGTTGGACCCACCATCTGCCATTAGTGGAGTTTGCCTACAACAACAGCTATCATTCGAGCATCGGTATGGCTCCCTATGAGGCGTTGTATGGGTGACCTTGTCGGACTCTGCTTGATTGGTTCGAGGTGGGCGAACGTGCCTTGACCGGACCAGATTTGGTGCAGCAGTGCGTTGAGGTGGTGCATCTCGTTCGGCAGAAGATGTTGATAGCTCAGAGCCGACAGAAGAGTTATGCCGATCGGAGGAGGCGACCTCTCAGCTTTGCTGTGGGAGATCGAGTTTTCTTGAGAGTGTCTCCCATGAAGGGCGTGATGCGCTTCGGTAGGCGTGGGAAGCTGAGTCCCCGCTACATCGGCCCCTTTCCCATCGTTGAGCGTGTTGGGGAAGTTGCTTATTGGTTGCAGCTACCTCCGGAGCTTTCCGCCGTGCATGATGTGTTCCACGTGTCGATGCTTCGGAAGTACATGCCCGATGATTCTCATGTTCTCGAGGATGCCGTTTGGCCTGAGGAGACCCCAGATCTGTCCCTTCCAGAGTTTCCTGTTCGCATTGAGGATCGGCGGGAGCAGCGCCTGCGGAATAAGGTTATTCCTCTGGTTAAGGTGTTCTGGCAGCGTCATTCTGGGGACGAAGCGTCTTGGGAGCGCGAGGATGAGATGCGGGAGCTGTATCCTTATTTGTTTGTGTGAGTCCTCCCCCGTTCTTGTGCCTTGTCCTTGAATTTCGAGGATGAAATTCGTTTAAGGGGGGAGGGCTGTAATGTCCCGGACCTTCTGGATCCTTCTTCGTCGGTCCCGGATTTGGTTTCTCGAAGTGTCTGATCTGTTGTGTCCGAAATTTCGTTTCGGACATCTTTCGTGTTCGGATCGGCGCGATCCGGAGTCGTTTCAGAGGCCCGGAGTGTGTCCGCGGCTTTTTCGATGTGTGTTTTCCGATTTTCGCGTGTGGGTTTCGGGGAATCCTTCGGAGCCCTGTAGCGGGTGAACCGGGTCGTTCACCAGCCCGCGAGTGGTACCGTTGCGATCAGCGCTTCGAGTCGGTTGAGGAGGTGTATTTTTCTATTTTTCTATATTTTTGGCATTTTTCGGATTTTCTATAAATACCCCCTATTTTCCTTTTTCCCTTTTTCTTCTTTTCTTCTTTTTCTTTCTTCCTCCCGTGAGCGCAACGGTCATCTCCTCCCCCTTCTTGCCCGTTGGACCTCGCGGCGCCCTTCCTCCTCCGACGACGGGTTGCGGACGACGGCGACGGCGCGGTGACGACGGCGGTGGCGAGAGGATCGTGGCGGTGTCCCCATTGGTGCGTGGGAGAGGAGTTCGTGGTTGAGCTAGATTTTGAGATCGGTGGCGATTCGGTGGATTTCGAGCTTCCTTGAGGTAGGGGGACGGATCTTTGCCCTCTTTATAGCATTCCCCGTGATTTCTAGGCCGTGGAGAGGCCGAGTGGGGTTAAATCCATGCCGGGAGGGTCGTTTCCATGCTTGGGGTTTGAGCGCCGGATCCGTCGATTCGTGGAGTTTTGATCGATTTGGGGGCGCTAGATGCATGCTAGGACGTTGTGGGGTGATCTCCCGTTGTTTTCCCTTCACCAGGGGTGGTGAATGGGCGTGGTTTTACATTTTCTGGGCGTATTTCGCGAACCGGGCTCGGCCCGTTGTCGCGCTATAGTCCAGTGGCGCGTTCTTGATGAACGCGCCGTGTCGTCCGAGCATGTCCGTCTGAGAAGACGAACAGTAAGGCGGTGGGGAACGCGCTTGGTTCTGGTAGCGCGATCTCCAGATCGCGCTATCGAAGACTAGCGCATTCAGGTGTGAACGCGCTAGCTTTGGGCAGCGCGACATGGAAGATCGCGCTAGCCATAGCTAGCGCGTTCTTCGGTGTCGCGCTAGGGGTACCTAGCGCGACCATCCCCCTCTCCCGAACTGTGTTCTTGCGGGTAGCGTGACCTCTGGTTGGGTGAGTTATGGACCAGGTTGTGGCGTGTGGCCCTAGGGATGCCGTGGGCACCCAGTGAGAGCCACAGGGGCGCTCGGGGTTCCCCGGAGAATCAGTTACCTCGGTAGGGGTGCCGCGTGACTTGAGGGACGGTTGGACCTCATGCGTGTCCCCGGCATCCGTGCCTATCGTATGGTCATCGAGAGTCTGTGCTAGTGGTTGGTCGGTGGTTTCCGTGGATTAGTCCTTACTTCCAGTGACCCTACCACTAGTCGTAGCTTTCCCACGGCACGCGTGTGCTGGCTCGCCTGGGAGTGGCTGAGCGGCGTACCCGAGAGAGGCGGTGAGTAGGCTGGTTACCGCAGGGCCCCCGCGTACTTCCGAGTCTGGGTTTAGGGGGAAATACCAGCTAGAGGATAGGCCTAGGGCGTATGGTCTGAGTGTGCACATGAGGCTGAGGGTTCGTACCCGCGCTGACGAGCGTGACCTCAGCTAGTCCTTGTTTTGCAGTTACTTCTGGTTACTGAGTGTGTCTGAGTCTCACGCCAGGGGCGTAGTAGCTAGACACTTGTGATGTGGTATAAGACGTCAGGGGACGCATCCGGTCGTTCTTCTAGTGGGTGGTGCTCCTGTTCACTGGCAGGTGTGGACTCGTGTTTTGTTGGACCGAGGTTCCGCAGTACGGTACTGTTAGAGTAGACGGCTTTTTCCGTTTATTTACTTTAGCTTGTCGGTTCTACCGTACTCTTGTTTGGTAGGGTTGTCTTCTTCTTTCTTGTTTTCCGTGCGAGGTGGGGATTCGCGGGATCCCTACTGAGCCAATGAGATGAGGCTCACCCCAGCTCTTCAGGTGAGGCGGGATCGACGGGAGGCGCGGCCGAGTTTCAGCGTGGTTCTTCTAGCCAGGGTTAGTCGCCAGTCTGCCAGAGCCGGGGGATGCCCTGTGTAGTTGTACTCCGGGGGATGCCCCGTGTAGTTGTACTTTTCTTTCTTGTTGACTGTACCTTCTTTTGGACATGTGAACACTGTGGACCTTGTAGCAGTTTATTTATTTATATTATTCTGTGCATTTTATTCTAGATTATTGTGCTATCTCTGTGGTCGTTGTAACTTCTCTTGTACCCCCACACCTCTCCTTTCTACCCTTCCGAGTCTTCGGACTCGTGGGTTGGCGGGCCGAGATTTGAGACGCGCCGGTTCCTTTTCGGTACTCGGATCCTCGGGTCGTCACAGCTGGTATCAGAGCGTAGGTTGTGGAGGTGCATCGGAACTTGGAACGAATTGCAGTGGTCTAGAAGGTCCATGAATGTCTTGTACAGTCGGCGACTGGCTTAGGGTCGTGTGTTTTATTGAATTTGGGGCTTAGCAGACGGCCGTTATTTATTTGTTCTAGCGTGCGCAACAGACAGCGATGGCGGGAATGGCTGGCGGCGCATCTTCCAGCTCCTCGGCCCCTTTTCTTCAGATTGTCTCCCTTCGAGAGCAACTTGCCGGTGCGGTGGCCCGCACGACCCAGGCTGAAGAGGAGCGTGACGCCTGGGTAGCGACAAAGTGAAGAGAGGCCACATCCGGACATCCCAGAGTTGAGGGTGTTCCTCCAGGTGGCCAAGAGAGAGGCAGAAAGGGAGAGACAGGAGAGGGAGAAAGAGAGGGAGGAAAGAAGAGCCATGGAGGTCCAGGTGAGGGAGCTCCAGCTAGGCTTTCAGGCTGTGGTGGAGAGGCTAGGAATGATGGAGACGCGCTACGAGAGAGCGTGAGAGTTCGGGGCTCGACTCCGTCAGTCTGGCCGCTTTTCTGTCGGTGGCCTCTTTGCCACGACAAGGGAGCAGCAGCGAGCCGCCGCTATGGAGCAGGTATCACGGGGTGAGGCGAGTACTGCTTCACGGAGTTCGAGAAGGCCTCTGAGGGACCCTCTCCTCAGGGGAGAGGAGAGGGACGCCTAGAGGGACGAGCATGAAGATAATGGCGAGAGTTGGCGAGCCAGTGGACCCGCCTCCTCTCTATGATTGTGATGTTTAAGACTGCTTATGTAGACTTATGAATGGAGTGATTTGATTTTCTGCTACTTGTTTATTCTCTTGTGCGTGCCTTCTTCCCTACGCTTCTTCTCATTTGCACTGTTCCCATGTGATGTGTCTGCCGACACTCCACCCTAAACGGAGAATCGCGTCTTGCTGTGACCATTTTTCCACCGGAATCTGTCGTCAAAGCCAATAATGACGGCTCTGGCCCCTTCTCCTAGACGATCTTTCAAACTTTACGGACGACCTCCATAACATGATAGGGCATCCCTAGACAGCATAGGGGGAGGGTCGTCATATTACACCGTCCAATCAATCACCCTACGCGAGGGCGATCATTAAAGGTGATGGAGGTAATCTTGGCCCGCACTTCTCCCATTTCTATAAATACCTGCCTCTTTTGTTCTCCCAGGGACATCGAGAGCTAACTCGAAGAGTACAAGTTCCCACGGGAGAGGAGGAACTCATAATTCTGAGGTCTGGATGGAGGGCGAATCTTCCCACTCCTCGAAGAGAAGCAGGTCCAGCGGTAGCAGTTCCAGAAAACTCTCGGACCTTGAAGGGCACTTCAGCGAGAGGACCCAATCACAACTCGTAAGCTGAGCTTTCTTGCCCCCCTTTCTCATTCTTCCTTTCTTCCTTTCTTTCCTTCTTTCTTTCCTTTGACAAAACCCATCTCCATTCCTTGTGTATGCGCAGAGTGTGATGAAATCACATATTTCATAGGAGTTAGTAGTGGCAGCATACAGGGGTCTCACGGATTTTCAGAAGGCCAGGCTAGACGTGATGGGATTTGGTCCCTTTCTCCGGATCGAGCCGATCAAGCCCGACCCGGTCCTCATCCAAGCCTTGCGTGAAAGATGGGACCTATTGAGTCGGGCATTCTTGATGCCCTGGGGGTACATGGTGCCCAGTCTGGAAGATGTGGTCCGAATCACGAGCCTCAGGGTGGATGGCGAGGCAGTGACCGGACTCACCTACGCGGACTACCGAGAAGGCGCCCAGAAGCTACTGGGGTTGGACCTAGATGGTCGGAAGAACAGGTCAGTAGCCAGGGCATCTATCATGGAGGCATTAGGGCTCACTGATACTCGTCGACGGGACGATGAGTCCTCAGAAGAATTCATGGAAAGGATGGAAAGAGGATGCCGTGCTGTGTTCTGCACATATTTTGGCAATTGGGAGAGATCCAACATGGATTTGAGGAGATTTCTCCTCTTCTTACGGGGAAAATTGATATTGAGCTCGAAAGGAGACGGTATCCATTGTCGTTTCCTGGAGCTGCTATCAGACCTCGAAAGAGTAGGGCAGTACGCCCGGGGAGCTGCCATGCTGGCGTACCTATTTACAGGTCTGTCCCAAGAGGCAGACCGTGAGATGACTGTGAGTGGCTTCACACCATTTATCCAGGTATTTTGTTTTTATTTTATTTTTTTATTTTTTATTTTTTTATTTATTCTTGTAATAGTCCACTTAAGGTACTGATGGCATATGTTAATGCAACTGTGGAGCTATTATTACCTCTCGATGGGGAGAGCTCGACATTAGCGACCAGTGATGGTGCCGTTAGTCAGGCGGGGCAACCCATCATGAGTGCAGCACCTCTAACCTATCAGCTGATGGTGCTAAGGCGTGAGCTACAGGAGTTCCCTGCAGCGATGGTGGGATTTTTTTGCTTTTTTGTTTTGTTTTTTGTTCTGGATCCCCACCTCAGAACTTGTGGATCCCCACCTCAGAACTTGACTTGCTTCACGAGCAACTTGCTCGTGCTACACATCGTGCCGCAGAGGCAGAAGGAATGCACTCCATACAGGTAAGAGTTTCAGTGTTGAGTTCTCCTTGTTTATACCTTGTGGCATATCTGAGATGGTACATCCGGCAGGAAAAGGAGACGCAAGAGGCGCTTGCCCATGCTGCGCAGAGGGAGGCCAGAATAGCAGAGTTGGAGGAGGAACTGCGGCGTCGTCCTGACGACGACTCTTCTAGAGATGCCATGGAGCTGAGGATCACCCTTCAGCTAGAGAGGGAAGACCGTGAGAGAGAACGAGCAGATAAAGAAAGGGATAGAGAAAGAGAGAGAGCCGACAGATTGGCTGAAAGGGAGGAACGAAGGGCCATGGAGGCCCAGCTGTTCGCACTCCGAACCAGTTTTGGTCTTGCTGAACAATGACTGAGAGATGGTGAGGAGCGCTACCGAAGAGCACGAGAGTGTGACTTTCGTGTTAGTAGCTTCTTTGCTGCCCCCACGGATCAACGCCGGGGTGTGGTGATGGGAAGAGGAGTACAGAGTGGTAGAAGTACCGCTTTTCGTAGTTGGGTAGCACCCTTGGGAGTGTTTTGCCAAGAGAGCGACGGGACGAGTAATGTAGATAGAGAAGGTGGAACTAAATGTACAATTTCTTATTTTGGAATGGAATAAAAGGTTTGGTTTTGTTGGTTTTCATCCCGTTCTTGCTGCCTTGAATCCCTGCACACATCACTGAAACAAATAAGTCAGAATTTCTGCTCTGACTTGGCCCCTTGCTCAATAAACAGATGTTTGTCCTTCATAACGGGTCAAGGGGCCAAGCCTTTATTAACGAAGGCAAGAGTGAAAAGATGCGCTGATGATGAAGGCGACAGACAAGCACACGAATGCAAGCGAGATTTAAAAGTGAAATGCTGCATACAAATGCAATCATGCGAGATGATTTATTTTTTTTCTTTCTATACTTTTTTCTGACATTTTTTGTTATTTTTGTTGTTATACTAATTTTTTTATTTTTTAAATATCTACATTTTCTCTTTTCTCTTTTTTTTGTTGTTTATCATTATCCTTTTTTTGTTGCTAACGTCTGGTAAGCACCCATATGGCACCTAACCTACATGGGAACTGGGGTTTCTTACTAATCTCCCGGGTATCTTAAGTGCACATCTAGGTTGATTTGGGCCTCTAGACCTCTCGAATGATAATCTCGTCGGGTAAGACTTACCCTGATGACAATACCGTCATGCCATGCTTAGGCTCCCAGTCGCTTCCGACCACAGGGATTCACCCAAAAAGTGTTCGAGGTAAATGATTTGCCTGACCCGGGTCTATTTCCTCACAACTCTAGATGGTATAAGATGGAACACCATGGAACCCTAATGACCAACCGCGCGACGCTGACCCGGAATCAGATGCCGTCGCACTCAGAGGTGACGCGCTTGCATTGGTCTAAGACCAAGGTTAAATAATAAGACATCAAGGTGGTAGACAGGGGTCTTGACCAGCCAGAAACACAGAGACTCCTTCGCAGCGATAGCTTTTGCTCTTCGAAGTAGACAACCATATGTGTGTGTTAAAATAAGGTCGCAGACCTTGGCGGGTTTCACCGTTCAGACACTTGATAAGTGCTATATATTGCATCATAATTTACATCACATTCATCATCTTTGAGCATTTTTTTTGAGTATATTTGTGCAACATGAGCATTAATGACATTCTTACACATTATTTGAGTCTTCATGCATTTTATCATCTTTTTGAGCTTAAAAGACCATGTGAGAAATATTTAAATATTTGCACAATTATTTTGGAGCTAAATCAGTTGTTATTTTAATTTTACAGAAGAAGAGACCTAGATCAAGGCGCTATTTAAAAAGAGACTGATGCAAGGGCGCATTTTCAGAAAGAAGCGACTCAAGATAAGGCGTCAATTCGTTTGGCGGGAGAAGAAAAGAATTAGCGCCCGAGATGAGGTCGCTACTCATTGAAAGGACGCCCATGGTGGAGGTCGTCAAATTCCTATTTTACGAAAAATGTGGAAATAGCAGAATATGGAAATAAGAAATTGACGCCTAAGAAAGAGGCGTTACTTTAGAAAGAGACGCCCTGGATCAAGGCGTCATTTAAAAAGACGCCCCTGAGGAAGTCGCTATTTCAAGTTCATCCAGAAACGACAATTGCAGTTCCCGATCGAGCTAATCTTCCTTATTTTGATTTATCTACGAAGACACAGTGGAAAGGAGGACTCTATTATGAGTAAGAACTCTATTGAGGTAATGATCCATTGCTGGAAATAAGGATATGCATCAAGATTGGAGTCCACGGTCGAAGGAAACTGCCGAATGTCATTAAAAGGATGCCATGGTCGCAGGGTTACGGGGAGGACAGTTTGGAGATCTGCCTTAGGGATTAATTTCGAAGCCTTTCCTTTCGTCTTTTGGAGTTGAGTTCTTCATCAAAGTTCTTCGTTTTTAAGTCTTCTCCAACTTCTTCTTCTTGCTCATCTTCTAATTCTTGCACGTTTTTATGCTATAATTAGTTTTTCAAAGTTCTATCTACGGATTTTACTATTCACCCGATTTTCACACCTTCTGTTCTTCATCATTTTTCTCCCCCTTCTGGTCCGTATCTCTCTCTGTGTTCTTCATGAAAGTTGTGCGTTTTTAAAAGTTCTTCAACTTCTTATTTTACCACTTCATCCAAATCTTCACCATTTTTAAGCTACAGTCAATTTTCTAAAGTTCAAATTTTTAGAGTTCTGCACTGTTCATCCGCGACCACCTCCTGTTCATCCTCCATTTTCTCCACCTTCCTCTCATTTTTAAACTCTGAAGTCTTCACCAATCTTCTTCCCCTTCTCATCTTCTACAACTTTCATGTTTATCATTTTTCCTAATTCCTTCTTATTTTAAAGTTATTATTCCTCCAATCTCCCTCTATTTTTACCAAAAGTTTGTTTACTGCACGTTTCCATCTTTTCCCACGAACCTCCTTTCTTCTCTCTGTTTACAGCACACTCTCACACACATCATACGTGGTTTTTAAACTTTTTCTTCCACCTTCCTCTCTTCATCTCCCATATTTCATCCATATATCCCTTTGGCGGATTTTCATCTCTTGATCCTCTCACGACGTCGGCATCCTAGGCGGGGCGGCATCCAAGGCTTGGCAAGGAGGCGGCGTTGCTCTTCATCCATTGGCTCTCAAGCTCTTTTCTTTTTCATGTTCTAAGTTGTACCTTTTTTATTTACATTGTACTTGCCACCTCCTAAGGTAATAAAACTCATTTTTCGCATAATGTGGTTGTCTTAATTTTCTCTCTCTATCTCCTCCAATTTCTCTTCTTAAACCCTCTCAACTTTTTTAATCAAGTTTTCCTTGTAGTTTATTTTCTTTAGTCTTAATCACACTCAAAACTCGGTTTTCAAAAGCACAAAGTGATTTTTCTAACTTGTTCAATAAGGATTATTTCTCCTCGTGGGATCGACTCCGCTTACCACTATATATTCTTAATTTTCTACCTTTTAAAGTGAGTGAGTGTGAATTATTTAAATTGTGGCACGGCTTTCTTAACGACGCTAGTTGGTGCGCATCAATTTTTGACGCCGTTACCGGGGAGAAAATTAATTTTTATGTTGGGAAATTCCTTGTGCTTGATTTATATATAGTTTTCTTATTTTTCTGTTTTTATTTTGCAGGAAAAATCCAAAAAAAATCAGAAAATCAGAAAATTACAGAAAATCGGATCTGCAAATTCCCAGGAAATAATCTATCGCAGAAAGTTGGAAATCATGAATTCTAGGATATTCAAACGTCACTAAAGGTTGGTATACGTAGGAAAAGGTCCATTTCTTGTAAAATTCTAGAAAAATTCTAAAAAAATCTGAAAATTATGAAAAAAATCATAAATCTAGAAAACATCAAAAATATGATTGTTGGCTTTATTTTTCATTAGTTTGCATGTTAATTATCATTTTTAGTTAGTTTATTGATTTTATTTAACTTCTTTCAAAAAAAAATTCCATAAAAATAAAAAAAATCAGAAAATTCAAAAAAAAACAGAAAAAGAAGAAGAAATTTTTTTTTTATGTTAGCATATCTTCATCTTAGTTGCATTTTGTTCATGCATCATGTATTTTAGTTGATTTTATATTTACTTGCATTCTTATTTAAAAAAAATCTTTCTTTTCTCATCTATTTCTCCTCTTAAGGGCATTAAGATCCACACACCTTTCTTGGATTTGGAAGGACACTCCATTGAGCACTCCGTCTCTTTGGACTTGAAATTTCATTTCTAAAACCTCCATAAGTCCCCGCACCCGTGAATTCCCTCACGGACGCCGGGCCGGTTGTACCACGAAGTACCTTGGAGTTAAAGCGCCCTTAGAAGGTTTTCCTAAAATAAAAAAAAAATTCATCATCATTCTCGTTGCAAAAATCATTCATATAGGAATTAATTCCTTGCATTTAAAAAAGTTTTAAAAAAATTTTTTTTATATAAAAAAGGCATTCATATAGGAGATAGTTGATTGCATCCTTTATTGAATTTGAAAAAAAAAAAGAGAAAAGGAAAAATAAAAAAAAATTATCATTCATATTGGGCCCTTTGCATTGCATGCAAGGTAGGAGATCTCTCCACCCACAGTTGTTAGGACCCATTAGTGAGATTGAAAGGTTAGTGCATTTCAAAGCCCAATCCCAACCTAACCTTATGGAGAACCAAAATCAGATCCATGCTCCTAAACAAATGAAGGATTATTTCATTCCAAATCAATATCAGCCATCCTTCTATGTGCAAGCACCACAGAATCAAGCTGCTCAGTATGAAATTAAATCCAGCACCATCCAGATGTTGCCATCCTTCTATGGCAATACTAATGAAGATCCATATAAACATCTAGATGAGTTTCTCCAAATATGTTCCACTGTCAAAATTCAAAACTTCTCAGATGATGCCCTTAAGCTCACTCTTTTCCCATTCTCCCTTAAGGATAAAGCTAAATACTGGCTAGGCTCCTTGGGTAGAACGATCAGTACTTGGGAAGAGATGCAAAAGGAGTTTTTAAAGAAATTTTATCCCATTGGTAGAACTAACACCATGAGAAGGGCCATCACTGGGTTTACACAAAATCCTGGAGAACAAATTCATGAGGCCTGGGATAGATTGAAAGATCTATTAAGGAAATGTCCCCATCATGGCCTATCTAGATGGCAAATTGTTCAAGCTTTTTATGAGGGATTAACTGAAAATTACAGACAGATGGTGGATGCTTCTTGTGGGGGAGCCTTTATGAGCAAAAGTGAAGATGAAGCTTATGATTTATTTGAGATGTTAAGTGAAAATTCTATTAGTCATGCTTCACTTACTTCATATGAGAGAATGATTGGAGCGTCTAAGAAGGGTGGGCTATATGAAGTTAAAACACAAGGAGATTTTGAGAATAGGTTTGATGTTAATGCGCTTGCCCAGAAATTGAATAAAGTTGATTTATTGGCGCAGAAAATTGAGAAGGTGGATTTAGTGGCCCAAAAGTTAGATCAACTTTTGTCGATGAATAGACAGGAGCCCTCTCTTCCTTCTTCTCAGCCTAGCTCAAATTCAAACATGCAAGAACTGTGTGCCTTGTGTTCAAGCCCAAATCATGTTGTCATAGATTGTCCTACAACGGCCCAACTACCCCCTTTTATTCAAGAACAAGTTTTTGCTGCTCAGGGAGTCTCCAAGCCCAGTTATGATCCATATTCTAATTCCTACAATCCAGGCTGGAGAAATCACCCTAATTTCTCTTGGAAATCTCAGGCAGGTCCATCCAATCAAGTCAATCCCTCAGTTCCCTCAGTCCCTAAGCAATCTTTTCCAGTTCCAAATCAATCTCATCAAAAATTTTCATCTCCTTTTCAACAAAATCACCAACAACTTCCATTTCAACAGTCATCATTCCATCAAGCTCAGGCCCAATTTCAACAAACTCCACCATATCAAGGCCAGTTCAATCAGTTTCCATCACATCGCTACTCACAGGGAGCCCAATTTCAAGTTCCTTATCAGCCACCGCCTCAATTTCACCAGCCTAATTTTGAAGATAAGTTTGACCAACTTCAGCAACTTATTCTTTCTCAACAACAATCAATTGCCAAGTTAGAAGGTCAAATAGGTCAGCTGGCTGCGAGTAATGTGAGGAGAGATGTTGGGCAACTACCTAGTCAACCCGTTGCTAATCCCCGTAATCAACAACCTCCAGGTTTCCAACAAAGAGCTCCTATTCTTCCTCCTCCAAATCAACCCAATCAGCCCCAGCCTCCTCTTCCTAATGCTCCTCAATTCGAAAATGCCAAAGCTATTTCTACTCTTAGGAGCGGGAAGATTCTAAGTGATCCTTATCACACTAAGGATGAGGGTTGTAGCAAGGGCCGAGACATTCAAGAGGAGAGTGAGGAAGAGGAAGAAGAGCCAAAGCAGTCGGATGGGGGGGGAAAGACAATGGATAAAGGAAAGGGTAAGGTTGATGAAGGTGTTGAAAGATATGTTCCTAAGGTTCCTTTTCCAGATGCATTAAAGCCGAAAGCTCAAAAGAAGCCGGTCCAACAAGAAGAGATGTTGGAACTATTCAAGCAAGTTAATATCAATATTCCGCTCTTGGATGCCATTAAGCATGTACCGGCTTATGCCAAGTTTTTGAAAGAGCTTTGTACCCCAAGAAGGGAGCCGAAGGCAACCACACAAAGGATCCGTCTTTCTGAAGATGTCAGTGCTGTTCTGATGAATTCTTTGCCAAAGAAGTTGAAAGATCCAGGTGCTCCACTAATTTCATGTGATATAGGTGGGGTAATATTTGATAAAGCTTTGTTAGATCTTGGAGCGAGTGTTAATTTGTTACCCACCTGCATATATGAGTAATTTGATGTAGGAGAATTGAAGTCCACTTCTATTATCCTTCAACTGGCGGATCGGTCTGTGAAAACACCTAAGGGCTTGTTAGAAGATGTGATTGTAAAAATTCATGAGTGTTATTTCCCAGTGGACTTTTTGATCTTGGATATAGCCCCATCCCAAGAGTTAAAGCATACACCAATTATTTTGGGACGCCCATTTTTGGCTACGGCAAAGGCAAACATTAATTGTGCAACTGGGATGATGGATATTACTTTTGGAGGAGAAAAGGTTTCTTTGAATGTTTTCAAAGCCTCAAAGTACCCGGACAATGAGGAAGAATGCAATATTGTTGATATTTTTGAGGAAATAATTGAGGAATGTCCGGACGAAAATGATATTGTGTTAGAAGAGGGTAGTTTGCTTCAGGATTCACCCCTTCTTTCATCTAGAGTAGAACCTCTGCCTCCTTTAAGATCTGAACCAATCCTTCCATCTTTGGCTCAGCCACCTGTTTTAGAACTCAAACCTTTGCCGGATTCATTGAAATATGCTTATTTAGGCCCAGATCATACTTTGCCAGTCATTATTGCCTCTAATCTTACCCCTACTCAAGAAACTCAGCTTTTAGAAGTTCTTAAGGAGCATAGGGGGGTAATAGGGTGGTCTGTGGCAGATTTGAAGGGAATAAGTCCTAATGTTTGCATGCATTACATTTATTTAGAGGACAATGCCAAACCCAGCAGAGAAATGCAGCGGAGGCTGAATCCGAATATGAAAGAGGTGGTGAAAAAGGAAGTTGTAAAGTGGCTAGATGCTGGGATAATTTATCCCATTTCTGACAGTAAATGGGTGAGCCCGACACAAGTGGTTCCTAAGAAGTCGGGACTCACTGTGGTGACGAATGAGAAAGGAGAGGAGGTACCTATGCGATTGCAGACGGGGTGGAGAGTTTGTATTGATTATAGAAAGCTCAATTCTGTGACAAAGAAGGATCATTTCCCACTTCCGTTTGTTGATCAGATTCTGGAGAGATTGGCTGGACAGAATTATTTTTCTTTCTTGGATGGTTATTCCGGATATAATCAAGTTGCTATCTATCCGGAGGATCAAGAAAAAACCACTTTTACATGCCCCTATGGCACGTTTGCTTTTAGAAGGATGCCTTTTGGGCTTTGCAATGCTCCCGCCACTTTTCAAAGGTGTATGATGTCGATATTTTCTGACATGGTGGGGGAGACTTTGGAAGTTTTCATGGACGATTTCTCGGTGTTTGGAGATTCATTTGAAGGATGCTTGGAAAATCTGACTCAGGTTTTGAAAAGGTGCATTGAATCCAATTTGATGTTAAGTTGGGAGAAGAGCCACTTTATGGTGAGAGAAGGCATAGTTCTAGGCCATGTGATTTCAGAAAGGGGGATAGAAGTTGATAGAGCCAAGGTTGACTTAATTTCTAATCTTCCTCCTCCTACTTCTGTTAAGCAGATCAGATCTTTCCTTGGCCATGCCGGGTTTTATCGCAGATTCATTCAGAACTTCTCCACCATTGCTCGCCCTCTCACACAATTACTTGTTAAAGATGCTCCGTTCCAGTTTGATGATGCTTGTCTTAAAGCATTCAATTCTCTGAAAACAGCCCTTACTCAAGCTCCAATTCTTCAATCTCCAGATTGGTCGCTTCCTTTTGAGATTATGTGCGACGCTTCTGATTATGCTGTGGGAGCTGTTTTAGGACAAAGAGTTGATAAGAAGCCCGTGGTGATTTATTATGCGAGTCGCACCCTCGCTGATGCGTAACTGAATTACACTACCACAGAGAAGGAGCTGTTAGCTGTTGTTTTCGCCCTGGAAAAATTTTGATCATATCTTCTAGGGGCCAAAGTTATTGTTTACTCCGATCATTCAGCTTTGAAATACTTACTCTCCAAGAAGGATGCTAAGCCCCGTCTCATTAGATGGATTTTGTTGTTGCAAGAATTTGATTTGGAGATTCGAGATAAGAAGGGGTTAGCCAATGTGGTTGCTGATCATTTGTCCAGGATAGTGATTCCTAAAAGTACTCCAATGACAGATTCTTTCCCTGATGAACAAATTCTTTCCATTTCTCATTCATCCACTCCTTGGTATGCTAATATTGTTAACTACCTGGCGGTAGGACAAATTCCGGGAGGTTGGTCTAGACAGGAAAAGGATCATTTCTTTTCAAAGGTTAAACACTATTTTTGGGAAGACCCGGAATTATTTCACATGGGTCCAGATCAGATTATTAGAAGATGTGTCCTTGAGGAAGATCAACAATCATTGTTAAATTTTTGTCATAATCTTTCTTGTGGGGGGCACTTTTCTGGAAAGAAGACTGCGGCTAAAGTTTTACAAAGTGGATTTTACTGGCCCACTTTATTCAAGGATGCTTATGAATTCTCCAAATCATGTTTGAGATGTCAAGCTGTGGGCAATAATTCGAAGAAAGATATGATGCCGCTAAATCCCATTTTGGTGGTTGAAATTTTTGATGTTTGGGGAATAGATTTCATGGGACCGTTTCCATCTTCATTTGGTAATGAATATATCTTGGTGGCGGTTGATTATGTTTCCAAATGGATTGAAGCCATTGCTACTAGGACAAATGACCATAAGGTGGTTATGAAGTTTGTGAAGAAGAATATCTTTTCTAGGTTTGGTTGTCCTAGGGCTCTGATTAGTGATGGGGGATCTCATTTCACTCATTTTTAATTCCGAGCTTTGCTTCGTAAGTATGGAATCACTCACAAGCTTGTTACCCCCTATCATCCACAAACTAGTGGCCAGGTTGAAGTTTCTAATAGGGAGATTAAAAATATTCTGCATAAAACTGTTAGGCCGGATAGAAAAGACTGGTCTGAGAGACTAGATGATGCATTATGGGCCTACAGGACTGCATTCAAAACTCCCATTGGCATGTCTCCTTATCGCCTAATTTTTGGTAAAGCCTGCCACTTGCCAGTAGAATTGGAACATAGAGCTTATTGGGCTATTAAGCAAGTTAATTTTGATCTTAATCAAGCTGGTGCCCAAAGAGCTCTACAAATTAATGAACTGGAGGAATTAAGAAACGAAGCCTATGAAAATGCAAGGATTTACAAAGCTAAAACTAAAGTATTTCATGATAAACACATTCACAGAAAGAGTTTTCAAGAAAATCAAAATGTTTGGCTATTTAATTCAAGGCTGCGTTTTTTCCCCGGCAAGCTAAAATCCAGATGGGATGGACCATTTGTTGTTGTTAAAGTATTTGATCATGGTGCTGTTAAGATTTTGGATCCTAAAAATGGCCACATTTTCACTGTCAATGGCCAAAGGTTAAAACCTTACTTGGAGAATGAACAGTTAACTGCAAAAGAATCAATTGCTTTGTGTGATTTGGAGTAATTATTTGTGAGCCTTAATGCGTCTGGCTGAAGACGGAAAACTTAGCGCTTCTGGGAGGCAACCCAAGGTGTTGTTATTTGATGCTTTTTATTTCAGTGTGTTTTAGTTGTTAGATTCAAGCCAAGGAGAAGAAGCTATTGCCGTCTATTGATGGAGTTCTGCCCGCACACCAGGTTGTCTCTTTCCAACTCAGCAAACTTCATTGTTACATTGTTCTTTCATTTCAACTGTACATGTCATTGAGGACAATGTCATTCAAGTTGGGGGGAGAGGGCAGAAAATTTTCATTACATATAGTACAATCTGGTAGGGATTTGGCATGAATTCTTGCATATCATATCATTTTTTTATAAATTTGTATGAAAGTGAAAAGATGAAATTCCCGACTGAGTTTTATTGTTTCATGCTTGAATTGAAAGTAATTCTGGATTAGAAAAAGGCTAGGGAGAAAGTTGAAGGAAAATTAAGTTCAATCTAGCCATGGAAAACTGATATAAGAATCTCTTTAAAGTTCATGCGCACTATTAGAAAAAAATAGTCACTATGCACTCTGATGAAGCAAAATAAGATAAACCCTCTGTTATTTTGGGAACTGTATCTGATACTCTGCATTTCTTGAGGATGAGATCTATTTCAAGAAAAAACTTTCTGTCAAGTTCTATAAAAGAAGAAGAAGAAAATGCAAATGCATATTGTTGAAGAAGAAAGAAATAGAAAGATCATGTCATGAAAAATACCTCTGATCTGAGTAACCGGGCCTACTTCACCTAAGACGTGTTGAGGTTCGCGCAAAAAAAAAGAAAAGGGAACCTGGATCTGCGATAGCCAGGCCTGCTTCTCCTAAGGCAAGAGTTGAGGTTTGTGTGAAACAGAGAAAGGTAGTGCAGCATCATGTGTGTACAAATAGAAAATAAGATCCCAAAGGGACAGAAGAAAAAGGCAGACAAAAACTAGTATGCTTAAATCCTCTGATCTAAGAGGTGCAGGATTGAAAGGTACTTACTTGGAATAACAAATGGGGGATGCAATTGTCTTAACTGCAGATTTAGAATTACACATGCACAAGTGCTATTGAACTTTGATTTGTATTCTTAAGTCATGTGTTTTAATTTCCAATCTAAGGCTAATATGAGCATTAATAATTCTGGATTCCTAATCTTTGGTTGATTCTATGAAAGGAGAGCTGGATATAAGAGTATGATCTTTGTGAACTTTTATTGGTCCTTAATTTTAATTTAATTGTATTGCTAAGGGACTAGCAATGAGTAAGTTGGGGGGTGTGATAAGTGCTATATTTTGTATCATAATTTACATCACATTCATCATCTTTGAGCATTTTTTTAGTATATTTGTGCAACATGAGCATTAATGACATTCTTACAAATTATTTGAGTCTTCATGCATTTTATCATCTTTTTGAGCTTAAAAGACCATGTGAGAAATATTTAAATATTTGCACAATTATTTTGGAGCTAAATCAGTTGTTATTTTAATTTTGCAGAAGAAGCGACCTAGATCAAGGCGCTATTTAAAAAGAGACTGATGCAAGGGCGCGTTTTCAGAAAGAAGCGACTCAAGATAAGGCGTCAATTCGTTTGGCGGGAGAAGAAAAGAATTAGCGCCCGAGATGAGGTCACTACTCATTGAAAGGATGCCCATGGTGGAGGTCGTCAAATTCCTATTTTACGAAAAATGTGGAAATAGTAAAATATGGAAATAAGAAATTGACGCCTAAGAAAGAGGCGTTACTTTAGAAAGAGACGCCCTGGATCAAGGCGTCATTTAAAAAGACGCCCCTGAGGAAGTCGCTATTTCAAGTTCATCCAGAAACGACAATTGCAGTTCCCGATCGAGCTAATCTTCCTTATTTTGATTTATCTACGAAGACACAGTGGAAAGGAGGACTCTATTATGAGTAAGAACTCTATTGAGGTAATGATCCATTGCTGGAAATAAGGATATGCATCAAGATTGGAGTCCACGGTCGAAGGAAACTGCCGAATGCCATTAAAAGGATGCCATGGTCGCAGGGTTACGGGGAGGACAGTTTGGAGATCTGCCTTAGGGATTAATTTCGAAGCCTTTCCTTTCATCTTTTGGAGTTGAGTTATTCATCAAAGTTCTTCATTTTTAAGTCTTCTCCAACTTCTTCTTCTTGCTCATCTTCTAATTCTTGCACGTTTTTATGCTATAATTAGTTTTTCAAAGTTCTGTCTACGGATTTTACTGTTCACCCGATTTTCACACCTTCTGTTCTTCATCATTTTTCCCCTTATAGTCCATATCTCTCTCTGTGTTCTTCATGAAAGTTGTGCATTTTTAAAAGTTCTTCAACTTCTTATTTTACCACTTCGTCCAAATCTTCACCATTTTTAAGCTACAGTCAATTTTCTAAAGTTCAAATTTTTAGAGTTCTGCACTGTTCATTCGCGACCACCTCCTGTTCATACTCCATTTTCTCCACCTTCCTCTCGTTTTTAAACTCTGAAGTCTTCACCAATCTTCTTCCCCTTCTCATCTTCTACAACTTTCATGTTTATCATTTTTCCTAATTCCTTCTTATTTTAAAGTTATTCTTCCTCCAATCTCCCTTTATTTTTACCAAAAGTTTGTCTACTGCACGTTTCCATCTTTTCCCACGAACCTCCTTTCTTCTCTCTGTTTACAGCACACTCTCACACACATCATACGTGGTTTTTAAACTTTTTCTTCCACCTTCCTCTCTTCATCTCCCATATTTCATCCATATATCCCTTTGGCGGATTTTCATCTCTTGATCCTCTCACGACGTCGGCATCCTAGGCGGGGCGGCATCCAAGGCTTGGCAAGGAGGCGGCGTTGCTCTTCATCCATTGGCTCTCAAGCTCTTTTCTTTTTCATGTTCTAAGTTGTACCTTTTTTATTTACATTGTACTTGCCACCTCCTAAGGTAATAAAACTCATTTTTCGCATATTGTGGTTGTCTTAATTTTCTCTCTCTATCTCCTCCAATTTCTCTTCTTAAACCCTCTCAACTTCTTTAATCAAGTTTTCCTTGTAGTTTATTTTCTTTAGTCTTAATCACACTCAAAACTCGGTTTTCAAAAGCACAAAGTGATTTTTCCAACTTGTTCAATAAGGATTATTTCTCCTCGTGGGATCGACTCCGCTTAGCACTATATATTCTTAATTTTCTACCTTTTAAAGTGAGTGAGTGTGAATTATTTAAATTGTGGCACGGCTTTCTTAACGACGCTAGTCGGTGCGCATCAACACTCCATCGAGCTTTCATCTTTAAAGGAAGAAGGAAGAGTGTAGAGGATAAATCTCCTGAGAGAATCGACAAAACCGTTAACCCGGCGAGCCAATAAGGGCCCATTTAACTCTTCCCTTTCGGACAACTTCGGACCAAATCTCGAGTGTTTACGTTCCATGGCCCCTTTTGTGGATTTAGATTTTTGCTTTGAGGGGTTTCATTTGTCGTATCAGGCACGGTCACGACCAGGCTTTTCTTTTGATTTTGATTTTGTACTTCTTTTTTTACGAGGGAGATATAGTCATTTGACGTTGTGGGCTCCCTGTCAGATGTCTGCGGGGACACTGCCCTCTTCTCGTGCTCTGATCGATGCTCGAGAAAATGGATCCTACTCTTGCCTTAAGGGGTTTGAGTTTTGGTTTCTTATGCTCCACGTTTTAAGGGCGCCGGCTGTCTCATTTGGTCAGAGAGAAGAGAATAAAGATTACAGCTTCTGGAGATCTTCTGGGTGAGGCCCCGCCGTAGGTGATGCTACCAACTTTTTGGATAAAATACGTAAGTGTGTTCATGTTGACTTCCTTTGAGCGAGCATAGGCCGATGTGGCCGGACATGGATCTCCAGGGTTCCGGCAGACCAAGACCCGGTGCTTACCAAGTCTTAATGGGCCCTATCCTAATATGGAGGTTGGATGCAGTGACTTAACAACATGGTAACTCCCAGGCATCGACATTTTGAATTTTATATATTTTTTCTCTTTTATTTTTTTTATATATTTGTTTGGTTTTTGTTGTTGTATATACATATTTTTGTTGTTTTCATTATTTTGATGTTTTCTTGCTTTTCATTTTTTTAATTTTTTTTTACATTATGCTAAGGGTAGTACTTTTTAAGATAAAGCCCATTCCAAGGGTGGGATAACCCGGTCCCTTCAGCATCGACTAGTCTATAGGCGTTGCTAGGATACACAGCTTGAACCACGTATGGTCCCTCCCAATTGGATTGAAGTTTAGAACGCGGCCCTCCAGGTTTGATAAAAATTCTTTTTATGACCATCTCACCGACTTTAAAATTTCTCTCAATAACCTTCTTTTGGTAAAAACGAGCGAGTCTGTTTTGATAAACACGTGCATGCTCGGCAGCGGCCAGCCGCTTCTCGTCTAAGAGTTCCAACTGGGCAAGGAGTGAATCACGACGTTCATCGAGGGAAAATTTCTTATCCAATTGTACCCTGAGAGAAGGGATCAGAGTCTCGTACGGGACTACCGCTTCCATACCATAAGTAAGGGCAAACGGAGTCTGCCCGGTGGGGGTATGGATTGAAGTGCGATAGGCCCATAGAGCTTCAATAAGTTTTTCTGGACAGTCTGAAAACTTACTAGACTCGCAGGTTTTCTTTATGATTTTGATCAATGTTTTGTTGGTGGCCTCTGCTTGGCCATTACCTTGTGGGTAATAAGGTGATGAATGATGCAATGCGATTGCGTACCTTTTGCAGAGATCTTGAAGATCCTGAGAAATGAATTGTGGCCCATTGTCGGAGACGATTGTGCTTGGGATGCCGAACCTGGTCAGGATGTTCTTCATGATGAACTTGCAGACTGTTGACGCCTTGATTTCTGCGTAAGCTTCGGCTTCGGCCCATTTAGTGAAGTACTCCGTTGCAGTGAGGATGAAAGATTTCTACTTGGCGAGGGAGTTAGGATCACTTAGGGGACCAATGATGTCGAATGCCCACATGGAGAAAGGCCATGGGGAGGATACTGGATGAAGTGAGGAGGATGGTGAATGAATCTTGTCGGCGTGAAGCTGACACTTAATACACCTGCGGACATAGACAGCACAATCCTCTTCCATGGTGGGCCAGTAGAAGCCTGCCGAATAATCTTCTTGGCAAGCATTTGGCTATTTACATGGCCACCGCATACACCTGAGTGTGCTTCCTCTACACATTTTCAGACCTCATCGTCATCAAGACATCTTAATAGAACGCCCGTAAGGCTTCTCCTGTACAGTAGACCTCCAACCAAGGTGTATTTCTGGGCCACCCTTCTTATGGCTTTCTTATCCTCTGTGGTGGCTCCTTCAGGGTAAGACTGATCTTTACAATACTTGAAAATTTCATAGAACCATGGTTTCTCCTCGTCAGCTAGTTCTTCTTCGACTTCTGCCAACATGATTTCCCCCTTCTCGAGAATCTCTCCTTCCTGAATCTTCCGTAGGACTCTTTCTTTGATCTGTAAAAGGTAAGGGTCCTGAACAGCAGGGACGAGACGCTTGTAGATGTTGATGGATTCAAATCATACACCTAGAGGGAATCTAAAAGATGACGCCAAGGAGGCGAGGGCATCGGCCAGAATGTTCTGTTCGCGAGGAACGTGGACAAAGATCAGCTTGGTGAACAATTTGGCATAGGCGGAGACCATCTCCTGATAAGGCTTGAGTTTAGGATCAAGGGTGCGATACTTGGTAAGCACCTGGAGGAGAACAAGTTGACTATCACCCACGGCTCGTAATTCGGTGATATAGAAGGAATGGGCCTATTCTACACTAGCTAGAAGAGCCTCGTACTCAGCAATGTTGTTGGTGACTGGAAACGCGAGACGAAATACCTCTGGGATGGTAACACCCTCGGGCGTTAGAAGGACAATGCCAATACCCTTCCCTTGGGAATTCCGAGCTCCATCAAAATATAATGTCCACATCGGCTCGTCAGATTGGGTGATGGACATTAGTTCCTCATCTGGAAACTCTGATTGGACAGGGTCAAACTTGGGGAGAGGATGATGAGCGAGGTGCTCGGCTATATCATAGCCTTTAATTATCTTTTGCTGGATGTAGGTGATGTCAAACTGAGATAGGAAACTCTGCCAGCGTGCTAGCCTATCAGTGAGGACGGACTTCTCCAGAAGAAACTTGATAGGGTTCATGCGAGCAATCAAAAGGACTTCATGAGCCAGAAAGTAATGCTTTAATTTCTGTACTACCCAAACGAGGGCAGCACAGGTTTTCTCCATGACTGTGTACTTCTGCTCACATGGATTGAGAAGTTTGGACAAGTAATAGGTTGCCCGTTCCTTGCCTTCTTCATCAGCTTGTGCGAGGACGGCTCCCACAGAGTCATCCAAGACTGAGATGTAAAGGATCAGAGATTTTTCTGATTTGGGTGGAATGAGAACGGGTGGACTTGCCAGATATTCCTTTAACCCTTCAAAAGCTTTTTGGCATTTAGAATCCCAATGGAATTCTATTCCCGGCTTGGTCAACTCATAGAAAGGTCTACACCTTTGCGAGTGCTGAGACACAAACCGACGGATGAATTGCAACCTCCCAATTAAACCTCGAACTTCCCTCAAATTTTTGGGAGGCGGCATGTCCCTGATGGCCTTAGCTTTGTTGGGATCTATCTCAATCCCCCTTTTGCTCACAATGAAGCCCAGTAATTTGCCCGATGATACACCAAACACACACTTCTTCGGATTCATTTTCAATTGGAACTCCCTTGATCTCTGCAAGACCTTAGCCAAAACCCTTGGATGTTCCACCCTGGTCCTTGATTTCACCAATAAATCATCCACATACACCTCTAGATATATATGCATGCTGTCATGAAATATGGCCATCATAGTTGTAATGCCCTGGATCCTTGGTAAGTCTTGCTGGATCTTCATTGGATCTTTTGGATTTGTTTCGGCGAGTTTCGGTTCCCTTTGGTGGCTTCCGAGTTGAGTTTTACGATCCGTGTGGATTTTTCTCTCGTACTAGTTACGGAACTTTACGGTAAGTTTACTTGTCAGTTCCTCGACTCGTGAATGCTGCAGCGACGATGTACTCTCCGAGCCAGTCGTTTTGACTATTTTTGCGTATTTTTCGGAGATAGGGCCAGAAATCGGATTTTTCGAAAAATTAGGGAAATTCCTAATTTCTTTTCCATTTTCTTTTCCTTTTTCTTTCCTTTTCCTCTCTCCTCCTTCTCATTCGCCGCCGCCGTCTCTCTCTCTTCGTTTCTCTCCTCTCGAGCCTCCTTGGTTCCGACTGCAGATGGAGGGCCTAGGGGCACGTATTGGGGATGCTGTGGAGTTGACTGGGTGCGCGACGGAGCAAAGTTGGTGTGGTTTTGGCGCGATCCCGAACGGTGGATTCAAAGCCGGTGTTTGAGCTCGCGGCGTGGTTTTCGGCGCTGTTTAGTCCCTTCGGGGCACGGTTTCTTCGGTGGAGGTAGGGTGATGGTTCCTCACTTCCTCCTCTCCATTTTCCCTGCCATTGCACGTCGTTTGGCGCGGAAACGGCCGAGTTTGGGCATGTTTAGCCTAAACCGTGATTTTCAGGTTTTGTAGGGTTCACCGGAAAACAACAACCATTTGTAGCTTGGTTAGTGTTGAACTGACCGTTGGGACGTTAGGATCCCATCCATGCTTGTTTCGTGCCGATCGGTGGTCATTCGAGGCCGGTAGGAGCCCGGGAACCTCGTTGACTCTTTTAGGGTCAATTTGTTAAAATCGCCCCGATCTAGCGTTTTAACCCGTGCATGTGGGCTTTTTAGCCTCCTTATGTAGTTTTTCATCGTCGAGGGTTGTTTCCCCTGCGCTTCGGCGTGAATGGGGCGTGGAACGGGCCGATTTGGCCAACCCTCTGTTTTCCCGCCGTGACTGGTGTGGCGGTCGTTCCAGGGACCGTCACATGCCCTGACGGCCCCACGACAGACCATCACAGCGTCTGGGTGATTTTTAGTTCTTGGTGGTTTTGAGGGTGTGACGGCCCAGGGGTGGCGCGTCACAGCCCTCTGACGCGTCCGTGAGACGCGTTACGCTTGTTTTGTCGTTTAGCGTTTGGGTTAAGTCGGTTCCTCTGACGCGCCTGCCCTAGGGCGTCAGGTCTGTGTAACGCGCCCGGTGTCTGCCGTTACGTTCTGTTTGACTTTGTGTTTGACCGTGAGTCAGTTTGTGTAACGGTGGTGTCCCCGTGCGTCACAGCGTCGTAACGCGCCTGCCCCAGGCCGTTACATGCTGTTTTGGCTGAGTGGGTGTTGTGTCGTTGGTTCTAACGGCCCTGCCCTTGTGCGTTAGGTGTCTGTAACGCGTCCGAGATGGACCGTTACGTGCCTTTCGGCCAGTGTTTTCTTGACTTGAGCCTGTTGGCCCTGACGCGTCTGTCTTGGAGCCTTAGGCCGTTGTAACGCCCCTGGTCTAGTGCGTTACGTGGTTCGAGTGTTATTTTGGTTTGAGGTCTGTTGGCCCTGACGGCCCGGGTCAGGCCCGTCAGAGCAGTGTAACGCGCCTGGTGTAGGCCGTTACGTGTCTTGTGCGTTTTTGAGGTTGGTTTGGGCGATGTGTGTGACGATTCCCCTGTGACCGTCACGTGTGTGTGACGCGTCTGCGTTGGACCGTCACGGTTGGAGTGTAACGGCCTGAGCTAGACCGTCACGTTCGTGTAACGGTCTAGGGGTGGTGCGTTACAATCCTTCTGCTCTGATTTCCATTGTTTCGGTTTCTGCTTGCCTTGGCTTGTCCTTGTAGCCTGCCCGTTGTCCCGTGGATGTCTCCTGACGTCCTATGAGGGCTAAGACTACGTTGTAAGGTAGCCAGGAGTCTTCTTGCTTGAGGTAGGACTCTCTATCCTACTTTTGTGAATTCTTGTCGGTTCCGGTCAACCCGGGGTGACCCAGGGGTTGACAGGCGACCTTGTGTGTGGGTGTCTTGGCGGTTCTGTCTAGTCCGAGACACTGGTTCTGGATGCTTCGAGATATCATCTTACCTTGGTTTGCGTGTCCAGGCGTGTCTGAGGGTCTTCGGTGCTCCCTCAGGTCTCCGTGAGTTATTTTCTGCGGAGCGTCGTTTCTTGTGGCTTAGGATTAGACCGATTGGCGGCTTGTTCCGCAGTCTGTGAGCCTTGAGTCGCTCGACTCAGGATCGTTACACGGTAGGTCTAGTTGCCTTGTCCGGAGTCTGTTGACAGTGGTTGTGCTGCCATTGGTGCCTTGAAGTACGTGTCGTGGGGCGTTCTTGCCTGCTTGTACTTCGGCACTTGTGTTTTAGAGTCTCTGTGTCTTGTGAGCCTCCTTTTGTTGTTACCCTGAGGTCTTTGAGTGCCGATCTGCTAGCGGATAGCCGAGGGGTGTTCCCGAGATACGGTTTGTAAGCTAGTTCCGTGGGCTCCCAGCCAACGGTAGCGTCCTACCGAGGGAAAAACTAGCTAGAGAACCTGGCTTAGGCTAGAGCCAGTGTGTGCACACGTTGTCAGGGACTGAGGACCTACGCCGACGGGCGTGACCCTGACTAGTTACTTGTTCTGTTATTGATGTTGTTCCTATTTGGTTCAGCTCGTGTCTGCGACTCTGCCGTGGCTTCCGCGGTGTTGTAGGCGAGACACTTGTGGCGCAGCATAAGACGTCAGTGGACGCAGCTAGCTGTTCCTCTTGTGAGGAGGAGGTGCTTCCGTCACGTGGCACGTGACTCTCGGCGTTTCTTGTGCGTCGTGACCTTTCTGGGTTGGCCTTTCCGTGGCTGTGCCCGAGGTCAGTGTTCTGTCACATGCATGATGTTCTGGTCGTGCGTGGGACAGTGTGCACGATGTTCTAGTCATGTTTGTGTGATCGTGTCTGTCGGTCGTCTGTGTGGTCTTTTCTAGACCTTTTTGTCTGTTCTTGCAGGTCTTTGTCTTAGACCTGGTGTTGGGTCGGCAGATCGGTAACTTCTGACTTTGTTAGATCAGAGTCGCCCTTCTGTCGTTGCTTGGAGTAGTTTGGGGTGCCGAGGGTAGTTCGGCCGCCGCTTGTCTGGCGCGGGTTCTTCCCCTTCCTTACTTGTTCCCTACTCCTACTTCCCGTCTGTTTACTACTGCTTGTAGCGTAGTTTTACAGCTTTGTAGTGTAGTTTCCTGCTTTACTACACCTGCTATTTTTGTTGTTGTTGTTCCGTGTTACTGCGTGTTTTTCAGTGGGGATCCGCGTGACCCCTACTGAGCCAGTGACACGTGGCTCACCCCTGCTTTTCAGGTGGGGTGGCGTTGTTCGTCTGCTTCCGCGTGGTTCCTGGTGTGCGTGCTCGTTGCGTGCCGTTGCTGCCAGCTGGTACCTGCGTCGGGCTTCCCCCGACTTCTTGGTACGTCTTTCCTTTCTGTCGACTGTACTGTGCTAGACTTGTTGTCTTTAGCTTTGGACTGACTCTGGGATATAATTGCTAATTGAAACTGTTAATTAAAATGTAATTTTATTTCTGCTACTTTAGCAAACCAGTCTAATGAAATTTAATTGCTTCTGTTATATCTCTGTGGCTTCAATGTACTCTACACATGCCCTTTTCCCTTCGGAGCTTTCCCGCTCTTGGGAGGCCTTGCGGGTTCCAAGTGGTATCACGTGTATTCGGTAGTCCTACAGGGTATACCTGATATCCGGAATCCGGGTCGCTACAGATTGGTATTAGAGCAGTGTTCTGAGATGTTTGAAGTTCTTTTCTGAGCTATCAGAGCATTGTTGTGTGAAGTACATGGGAATCTGAGATATACAGTATCCAGAGTCGTGAAAGTCCAGTACAGTCTTCAGCTGGCTTCGGTTTGCGATTTCTTTATCGCGTTATTTTCTTCGTATGTTGTCTTGTGCGTGCTGTTCTGGCACTGTACGAGATGGTTCTGCTCTCATCAGGATGTGACGAGGTGTTTCTTTTTGTCGTTGTGTTTGTTTCGATCATGTTGTACTTGGCAGTGTTCGCCGGAAGGCTTGAATCTGTAGTACGTTGTTCGAGGTTTTCTCCGTATGTTGTTCAGGTTACTGTTGACCTTTAGCCTTGGTCTGATGACCGTACACGTTCTCACGTTGTCTTGGTCATCTCGGCTTGAGTCTGTTCAGCTCCTGATGTGTTTCGCTTCTGTTGAAGTGCTCGATTAGATTCCGTGTTGGGGAAGTTGCTCAGGCAAGCTAGGATTTTCCCTTCCTGGTGAGCTTTTGTGATTGAGCTTCCTACTTCTTGTCCCTTCTGGTGGAATCTTTTCGAGATTTGCCTTAGAATTGCTGTCTTAGTGATGCCTTTGTCATGTGTCTGCTTAAGTGTGGATAGCTTTGTTTTGAGCCTGATCTGCTCTCTGCTATACGGTTGCTTGGCTTTGGACTCCATGATAGTGTTAAGAGCTGTTGTGTACCGTATTGTCGTGCCGTGTCCAGCGGCCGATGTATCGTGAAGGCTCATTTATCGTTTTCGGGATGTGAAGGTAAGCTGAGATTGATGCTTTCCTTGTGCTTTGTGCTGAAGCTGGTGCTCTTCTCCTGTTGCACTTAGGCTCCTTGTGATAGGTTGTTCGCGAGATCGGCACTCGTGGCATGTTATTTGCGATCTTCATTGATTGCGAAGGCGTCTGGTGTGTGCTGAGATGTGACTACCGAGGTTACTCTGTTGCCTGTGTGCGTTGTTGAGAGTGTAGCTGAAGCGTGTGGGTTGGCTACCCACTGGTCGAGAGGTTTGTTCTTTCTCGATGTGACTTCATCTTGGCTTCTTGTGCCTCGATGTCGTCTGTTGCCGTGCCGTTGTTGGTGGTTTTCTGGTGTTGGCATTGGCATTTGCGAGTATTGGGGAATTTGTCGGCATTCCTGCTGATTGAGTACCCTTTGCTCTGCATTTCTTTCTTGGGTGTTGTGCTCTCGAGGCGTGTTGGTGGTCCTTGAGTTGCGTTCCCCGAGATTGTTGTCGTTTCTCGTTATTGTGGGTCTTTTCTTGGTGAGCAGTCTGATGCGTGACCCGTTCCTTGTGGTCGTGTGCTCAGCTGTTCTTGTGCCTTGTTGTGACCCTGCTTGCAGTTGAGTTCCATGGTTCTGCGTTCAGAGTGGAACCGGAAACCTGCAGGTGCTGCCGTTGTGTTGTTTCTGTAAGCGCTGTTTCTCTATGATTTTGTGTCTCTGTTTTGGACCAAGTCTTGTCGGTTAGCTTTGCTGTACTCTTCTTCCTTAGAGTTAGCTTGCGACTCGATCAGACGTAATATCTGAGTGAGTGCTGACTTGATTGTGTTTGTGGTCAGGTGCTGCTGTTGTCGTTGGCGTCCTGTGTGCTAGGTGTTCCCTGTTGCCGTTGGCACTAGAGCCGATGATGTGGTCGAGCTATCAGCTGAGAGGACTGTGTCTCCTCGTGTGAGTTGCCGCTTGCCGTGCTGCCGTTGTGTTTCTCGGTCGGTTGTTTATTGTTGTGGCAGTCGTGTCTCTTTCCCTGGTGAGACGTAAGCGATGTTGCCCTGTTTCGGAGGTGTCGGACTTGTGTCCACTTGTGTCGTGCTCGATCGAAAGTGTGTGCCAGTGATTCTGGTCTGACGTTGTTCCTCTGAGCTGTGTTTCTCGAGATTTGTGTTGTTTCCGTGATTGTGCTGTCGGGTTGTTCTTCCATGCTTCTCCTTTGTTAGTCCTTAATTTTGAGGGTGAAATTTCTTAAAGGAGGGGAGGATGTAATGCCCTGGATCCTTGGTAAGTCTTGCTGGATCTTCATTGGATCTTTTGGATTTATTTTGGTGAGTTTCGGTTCGCTTTGGTGGCTTCTGAGTTGAGTTTTACGATCCGTGTGGGTTTTTCTCTCGTACTAGTTACGGAACCCTACGGTGAGTTTACTTGTCAGTTCCTCGACTTGTGAATGCTGCAGCGATGATGTACTCTCTGAGCCGATCGTTTTGACTATTTTTACGTATTTTTCGAAAGATAGGGCCAGAAATCAGATTTTTCAGAAATTAGGAAAATTCCTAATTTCTTTTCCTTTTTCTTTCCTTTTCCTCTCTCCTCCTTCTCATTCGCCACCGCCGTCTCTCTCTCTTCGTTTCTCTCCTCTCGAGCCTCCTTGGCTCCGGCTACAGACGGAGGGCCTAGGGGCACGTATTGGGGATGCTGTGGAGTTGACTGGGTGCGCGACGGAGCGAAGTTGGTGTGGTTTTGGCGCGATCCCAAACAGTGGATTCAAAGCCGGTGTTTGAGCTCGCGGCGTGGTTTTTGATACGGTTTAGTCCCTTCGGGGCACGGTTTCTTCGGTGGAGGTAGGGTGATGGTTCCTCACTTCCTCCTCTCCGTTTTCCCTGCCATTGCACGTCGTTTGGCGCGGAAACGGCCGAGTTTGGGCTTGTTTAGCCTAAACCGTGATTTTCGGGTTTTGTAGGGTTCGCCGGAAAATGGCAACCATTTGTAGCTCGGTTAGTGTTGAGCTGGCCGTTGGGACGTTAGGATCCCATCCATGCTTGTTTCGTGCCGATCGGTGGTCATTCGAGGCCGGTAGGAGCCCGGGAACCTCGTTGACTCTTTTAGGGTCGATTTGTTAAAATCGCCTCGATCTAGCGTTTTAACCCATGCATGTGGGATTTTTAGCCTCCTTATGTAGTTTTTCATCATCGAGGGTTGTTTCCCCTGCGCTTCGGCGTGAATGGGGCGTGGAACAGGCCGATTTGGCCAACCCTCTATTTTCCCGCCGTGACTGGTGTGGCGGTCGTTCAAGGGACCGTCACATGCCCTGACGGCCCCACGACAGACCGTCACAGTGTCTGGGTGATTTTTAGTTCTTGGTGGTTTTGAGGGTGTGACGGCCCAGGGGTGGCGCGTCACAGCCCTTTGACGCGTCCCGTGAGACGCGTTACGCTTATTTTGTCGTTTAGCGTTTGGGTTATGTCGGTTCCTCTGACGCGCCTGCCCTAGGGCGTCAGGTCTGTGTAATGCGCCTGCCCCAGGCCGTTACATTCTGTTTGACCGATTTTGACCGATTGAGTCGGTCTGCCTAACGGTTGTGTTCTGGTGCGTTAGGCGTGTGTAACGCGCCTGCCGCAGGCCGTTACACTCTGTTTGTGGGCTGATTTTGGGTGGCTGTGCCTGTTGGTTGTAACAGCCTTGCCCCCGTGCGTCATAGTGTTGTAACGCGTCTGGTGTGGACCGTTACATTCTGTCTGTCTGAGGTTTCAGACGTGGGTCGGTTGGCCCTAACGCGCCTGTCTTGGTGCGTTAGGCCGCTGTAACGCGCTTGGTCTCGTGCGTTACGTGGTTCGAGTGTTGTTTTGGTTTGAGGTCTGTTGGCCTTGACGGCCCGGGTCGGGCGCGTCAGAGCGGTGTAACGCGCCTGGTGTAGGCCGTTACGTGTCTTGTGCATTTTTGAGGTTGGTTAGGGCGGTGTGTGTGACGGTTCCCCTGTGACCGTCACGTGTGTGTGACGCGTCTGCGTTGGACCGTCACTGTTGGAGTGTAACGGCCTGAGCTGGACCGTCACGTTCGTGTAACGGTCTAGGGGTGGTGCGTTACAATCCTTCTGCTCCTATTTCCGTTGTTTCGGTTTCTGCTTGCCTTGGCTTGTCCTTGTAGCCTGCCCGTTGTCCCGTGGATGTCTCCTGACGTCCTATGAGGGCTAAGACTACGTTGTAAGGTAGCCAGGAGTCTTCTTGCTTGAGGTAGGACTCTCTATCCTACTTTTGTGAATTCTTGTCGGGTTCCGGTGAACCCGGGGTGACCCAGGGGTTGACAAGCGACCTTGTGTGTGGGTGTCTTGGCGGTTCTGTCCAGTCCGAGACACTGGTTCTAGATGCCTCGAGGTATCATCTTACCTTGGTTTACGTGTCCAGGCGTGTCTGAGAGTTTTTGGTGTTCCCTCAGGTCTCCGTGAGTTATTTTCTGCGGAGCGTCGTTTCTTGTGGCTTAGGATTAGACCGATTGGCGGCTTGTTCCGCTGTCTGTGACGATCTTGCCTTGAGTCGCTCGACTCATGATCGTTACACGGTAGGTCTAGTTGCCTTGTCAGGAGTCTGTTGGCAGTGGTTGTGCTGCCATTGGTGCCTTGAAGTACGTGTCGTGGGGCGTTCTTGTCTGCTTGTACTTCGGCACTTGTGTTTTAGAGTCTCTGTGTCTTGTGAGCCTCCTTTTGTTGTTACCCTGAGGTCTTTGAGTGCCGATCCGCTAGCAGATAGCAGAGGGGTGTTCCCGAGATACGGTTTGTAAGCTAGTTCCGTGGGCTCCCAGCCAACGGTAGCGTCCTACCGAGGGGGAAAACTAGCTAGAGAACCTGGCTTAGGCTAGAGCCAGTGTGTGCACACGTTGTCAGGGACTGAGGACCTACGTCGACGGGCGTGACCCTGACTAGTTACTTGTTCTGTTGTTGCTGTTGTTCCTATTTGGTTCAGCTCGTGTCTGCGACTCTGTCGTGGCTTCCGCGGTGTTGTAGGCGAGACACTTGTGGTGCAGCATAAGATGTCAGTGGACGCAGCTGGCTGTTCCTCTTGTGAGGGGGAGGTGCTTCCGTCACATGGCAGGTGACTCTCGGCGTTTCTTGCACGTCGTGACCTTTCTGGGTTGGCCTTTCCGTGGCTGTGCCCGAGGTCAGTGTTCTGTCACATGCATGATGTTCTGGTCGTGCGTGGGACAGTGTGCACGATGTTCTAGTCGTGTTTGTGTGATCGAGTCTGTCAGTCATCTGTGTGATCTTTTCTAGACCTTTTTGTCTGTTCTTGCAGGTCTTTGTCTTAGACCTGGTGTTGGGTCGGCAGATCGGTAACTTCTGACTTTGTTAGATCAGAGTCGCCCTTCTGTCGTTGCTTGGAGTAGTTTGGAGCGCCGAGGGTAGTTCGGCCGCCGCTTGTCTGGCGCGGGTTCTTCCCCTTCCTTACTTGTTCCCTACTCCTACTTCCCGTCTGTTTACTACTGCTTGTAGCGTAGTTTTACAACTTTGTAGTGTAGTTTCCTGCTTTACTACACCTGCTGTTTTTGTTGTTGTTGTTCCGTGTTTCTGCGTATTTTTCAGTGGGGATCTGCGTGACCCCTACTGAGCCAGTGACACGTGGCTCACCCCTGCTTTTCAAGTGGGGTGGCGTTGTTCGTCTGCGTCCGCGTGGTTCCTGGTGTGTGTGCTCGTTGCGTGCCGTTGCTGCTTGCTGGTACCTGCGTCGGGCTTCCCCCGACTTCTTGGTACATCTTTCCTTTCTGTCGACTGTACTGTGCTAGACTTGTTATCTTTAGCTTTGGACTGACTCTGGGATATAATTGCTAATTGAAACTGTTAATTAAAATATAATTTTATTTTTGCTACTTTAGCAAACCAGTGTAATGAAATTTAATTGCTTCTGTTATATCTCTGTGGCTTCAATGTACTCTACACATGCCCTTTTCCCTTCGGAGCTTTCCCGCTCTTGGGAGGCCTCGCGGGTTCCAAGTGGTATCACGTGTATTCGGTAGTCCTACCGGGTATACCTGGTATCCGGAATCCGGGTCGCTACAATAGCTCTTTGGTAAGTAGCTCCAGCATTCTTTAACCCAAACGGCATGACCACATAACAATATGTTCCCCATGGTGTAGTGAATGACGTCTTCTCCTGATCCTCTTCTGCCAAACGGATTTGATTATATCCTGAAAATCCATCCATAAATGAGAGGGTTCCATAGCCTACCATGTTATCGATTAACACATCAATGTGAGGCAAGGGAAAATCATCATTTGGACACGCGCGGTTAAGGTCCCGGAAGTCGATGCAAATTCTGACTTTTCCATCCTTCTTCATGACCGGGACAATGTTCGCCACCCATTGAGGATAAAGGACGACTCTAATAAACCTGACCTTATGGAGCTTGTCGACCTCTTCTTTTATTTTCAAGGTCATCTGAGGGTGGAAACGTCTTAACCTTTGTTTTACCGAGACGGACCCTGGTTTTAGAGTTAAACGGTGTTCGACCAAGGTTGAATCTAGACCCGGCATATCCTCGTAGCTCCATGCAAACGTGTCCTTATACTCTTTAAGAACTTTGACCAATGTCAATTCTTCAGAGGGTGGTAGATTATTACTTATGAGGATGATCCTAGGGTCTTCCTCAGTTCTCAAGTTGACTTCTTTGGTGGACTCTTCTACGTCAGCTGACGGCTCGTCGAATCTTCTTATTCCACTAGCATATGCGCCGGCCGCATCCTCATATTCTTCATCCCCTTCTTCAATAGGGTATTCTTCATCGGTGATTTCATGAACCCCCTATCCTTCATCAATTACACAATTGTCCTCACATTCTATCTCCGGTAGTTGGATGGATTTTTCTTGCAACTGAGGGATGGCAAGAAGGGCCTGACACCTGGTGGCTAAATCCAGAAGGAATCGACGAGGGATCTGCTTACCCTTGGATTTCTTTGTGGATACTACACTTGACTCATTATTCCTAGGTTGACTGGGCTGTCCTACGGACGAAGAAGAAGCTAAAGAAGATGCCGAAGATTGTACAGGGAAGGACCCCTCAGAGGTAGAAAAGGTCGCTCATAGGACCTTGGATAGGTGGCCCGCAGGGCGGGACGCACTCGTGGGAGATGTAGGAGGTTTCCTCAATAATGATGTGTTGTTGAGGTGTTTGAAAATTGGCGTTTTTTTTTCGTTTTTTTTTTATGACAAAACAATGAAAGGAAATCAGAGGAGAGAGAAAAGTAGTTATGGCTAAAGGATTGGGAGGCTCGTAGAGCATATCATGATTGAAAACTTGGCGCGGGTTGAGAAACCCGCGCAGGTATCAACCCGCGCAGGTATGTAAGTAGAGAAGGGGAGTTGGGAAGATCATCAGACAACCGTCTGGCCCAGGAAGAAGACAGCAACAAAGGCTGTGACGAGTGAATGGAGAAGATGACGGCTAATGAGTCGTCGGTGGTTATGGTGATGGCAGATGAAGATCCGCTGGTGACAGGGTCCTTCTGGCGAGGACGAGGATAGTTTGGAACCTTGGCAACAGTAGTGATATTCTCTGGCATTTCGGAGATTAATGGCGGTCCTTCAAGCCGTGGAGGCGAGAACATCCTTTCCAGTGCAACGGAAATATCCCGTATATCAAACCACTTGTCCCATTTATATTCCAGATCTTTGATCTTGCCTCTTTTGGTGACCCTCGTATATTTTTCAGCCGAATATACAGCATGTGATCCCCCATGTGCTTCTTGCGGGTAATCCCCCATCTGAATAACGAGCCCTTTGTTGAAGTGGTTTGATAGGGTCCACATGAGGGGCTTCCAATCCGCCTTGAGTGGTCCTTTGAAGCCTAGGCTAAACCTGTGGTTCGATCTGATCTCCGTTGGTGGTTTCAGCCTACCTTGTAATTGCGCGCCCAGACCTTTGCCCTGTTGATAGCCGATATTCCTCATAATCTCCCAACCTTTGGAATGAAAAGGGAGATATGGCGTTGTTGCCTTGATCGGCTTCTTTGGTGCTAGCGGAATGTGAGATGAATCACACACATCCAGCAGCAACAATATGGGCCGATGAGACGGCCAAATAGAGGGCATAGAGGTGTTGATAGCATCCACCGTGTGAAGGACAGGTGTACTGACCACTTTAATAATTCTCCCATTGTAAGGAAACTTTAAGCACTGATGGTTGGTGGAAGGCACAGCATCCATGGCTTCAATGTACGGGCGACCCAGTATGGCCTTGAATATGGGGTCCATGTCGAGGACATGGAATTCCGTGGAGACTGACACAGGGCCTAGCTCTGCCTTCAGGATAATCATCCCTTGTGGTGACCTTTTGCTATTGTCATAAGTTGTGACTGTGATAGAGGAAGGTTTTATTTGTTCCTCGTCGACCCCACACAACTGAAGGGTGCTCATGGAGATCACATTTGTGGACGCACCCGTGTCTACAAGGCACGGGTTTATGGAGACTCCATTGATTTTTATTGAAATGCACAACGCATATTTCCGAGCTTCCTTGGGAGCGAGCTCGTAATTGTGGAACATGATGGCCGGTTGTGTATCTGTTGGTGTCAGGACGGCTGAAATCTTCTCTACAGGGAGGTCTTCATTCACCATGACCTTTTGAAGATATTCCATTAAGGCCGCCTGATGGGACGTGGACCTTTGAAGCAGCTCGAGGATGGAGATCCGAGCGGGCGTCTTATCCAGATGTTTTAACAAATCATACTGTGTTCCAGGGATGGACTTTTCTGGCTGCTCTCCGTCCTTTTCTGACTGAGACTGCTCGGGGTTCTGACTGTTCTGAGGGAAAATCCTATGGAAAATCCTTCCACTCCGGAGCACCATTGCCTACGGTTTTTGCACCTCAACGGGATTAGGTGTGGGTTTAAGCAAAGGTTTGAGGGGGAGTGATAGAGGGATGGTTGATGAAGCAGGGGTGATGATGGGAGCAGGGATTCTGATGAGGGGTTTGTTAGGTGGAGGTATGGTGGAGGTAGAGGGGACGTCGTATGGGCTATGGAGGGTAAGAGGTTCGGAAGGTGGAGGCGGAGGCAAAGTGGAAGTAGAGGGGATCTCATGTGGGCTATGGAGGGTAAGGGGTCTGGAAGGTGGAGGCAAAGTGGATAAGACTTGAGATGGATAATGGTTCTGAGATGGATGGTGGGTGATAAGTGACTTTGAAGGCATTAGTGGAGGTATGGTAGAGGTAGGCAGGGCCTCATACGGACGGCGGACAATGAGTGGTTTGGAAGGCATAGGGGTAGCGGGGGTAGATGGCGAAATAGAGGGATGAGTGAGAATGAGAGGAGGTGAGGGTATGACGGAGGTGGATGGCTGATAGGTCATTGGTGAGTTAGTAGGAGGGGTGCGTATGAGAGGGCGTGACGGTTGTGGAAACAACAAAGGCCGTATTATAAGTGGTGACGCGGGTTGATGAGAGAGGGGTGCTACCCGGGCAAGGTGAGGGGGTTGCCTGATGATAGGGTCGGCAGCAGCTAAGATGAAGGTGCTTTCCGAATGCCAACCTTGCTCTCTCCCGACTTCCGGAAAGGAGAAGATGGGGTTGACCTGGTGATTGGACTGTTGGTGCTCCGGTAATGGATTCTGGATTATGCCCATGTTGGGCTGTTGTGGTTGGGTCTGCTGAGGTTGCTGCTGTTGTTGTGGTTGTTGCTGTGGCTGCTGTTGTAGATGCTGGAACTGTGGCCTAGGAGGATGTCTCCTAGCTTTAAGAGTGGCGATGTATCGCCTCATTTCATCCCAGTCAATTCCGCCTTAATCATTCGTATCGTGGATGTAATCTTTAAAATGAAAGCAGTTGTCTATTGTGTGTCCTGGCTGCCTATGATAGACGTAATATCTGGAGGTATCAACATTCGGGGGCCACACTAGCCTTTCCCTGGGTAGGACGAGCGTGTTTGAAGCCATGACGGCGCTGAAGATGTCTGCCAGAGTTTCTGGCAATGGTGGGTAATAGGCTCTCTTGGGACCAATCGACCTCCTTTGTTGCTGTGGGGGGCCATAATTCCCTTGGGGTGGAACTTGGTTGTACTGAAGTGGCAGTTGTTGTTGCTAGGGTCGGGGTTGTTGCTGGGGTTGAAGTAGTTGAGGCATGTTATTCTGGGGTGGATTGTTTTGGGGTGGAGGACGAGATGGGAAAGAACCTTGTTGGAGGGGAAGTCGGGGCATTTGTGGAGGCCTTGGGTTGAGTGCATAGTTGACATTGTTGACTGCACTCACCTGCTTATTTGTCACCACCCCTTCTGTTGCTCCACTCGGGACACCAGTGCCTGTCTTTCTGATCACCTTGGGCTTCGGCGGCTCAAACATGTGCATAATGGGGGAGTCTTTTAACTGGGTCTGGACATACCGGGCCCTTTCATAGAGTTCCTCCATTGTGGTAAGCTTGTTCATGGCCAGGATGTGCCTTAATTGTGGGGTTGCATTGGACACCATCATCTTTACTTGTTCAGGCTCTGAGAGGGTATCTCTTATTCTTTCTGCCAGGGACCTCCATCTGTCGGCATAGCGGACAAAATCTTCATTGGGCTTCATTTTCTCGGCCACTAGGTCGGTAATGGAAAGAGAGGGACCGACCCTATCCCGATACTTTTGCAAGAATCTTCTTTGCACTGTATCAAAGTTCTCGGCCTCGCCGGGCTCCAAGAGTAGAACCACTCTAGCGCAGGACCATCCAATGATCTCCGAAAGAGATATGCCAGGGATCTCTGGTCATTTTGCCAATAGGAGGATTCATACATGAAATCCTTGAGGTGAATAAAGGGGTTGCCAGTGCCATTGTACCTGCGATACGTAGGTATTTTGGAGGGAGGAAGATGGATCACCGGAAGGATTGGCAAAGCAACCTCCGGGGTGGATTTCACGTCCACCATTTTCTTCAAATTCTGAAACTGTTCGTCCATTCTATTGAACCTGCTGAGGAGCGATTGGGTAAGCTCCTCGGGAGGTGAAGGTGGTACTTGTCACTTGATAGGGTGCAAGGCCCGGATACAGAGGGGGGGTGAATGTATCCCTCTTCTAAATTGCCCAAATTAAAATTTCGCTCTCTTAAAATTTCGCTCACTTCACAAATTTAAGCAAACTGAGAAGCTAATCAAATCTTCTATTGAACCTGTAAGCAAGCACTTGGAGCGCGCCTATGCATTCATCTAGCGGAAGCAAAGGAAAGCAATCAACCCACTGCACAGAAGATTTTTTAGGTGGTTCGGTCCACAGACCTGCTGTAATGCCCCAGATTTTTTGGATCCTTCTTCGTGGGTCCCGGATCTGGTTTTTCGGAGTGTCCGACTCCGTTGTGTCCGAAATTTTATTTCGGACATCTTTCGTGTTCGGATCGGCGCGATCCGGAGTCGTTTCGGAGGCCCGGAGGCGTTCCGCGGCTTTTTCCGCGTGTGTTTTCCGATTCCCGGCGTGGGTTTCGGCTTTCCCTTCGGAACCTCGTTGCGGATGAACCGGGCCGTTCACCAGGGCGCGAGTGGTACCGTTGCGATCGGTGCGTTTCGAGGATCGAGAGGGTGTGATTTTCTATTTTTCGGGATTTTTTCCGATTTTCCGGATTTTCCTATATTAACCCACCCTCTCTCTCTCCTCTCATTTCTCACTCTCACCCTCTCTCTCTTCTCCCACTCTCTCCTCTCACTCTCTCCTCTCCGGCGGCCGACGGACCGAGGCGGGGGCGAGGTGGGGCGACGCGGGCGAGGAGGACGGCGAGGATGGGTCGAGGATCGAGGCTCGAGGGCGTGGTGAAGCTCGGCCGTGGGTTCGTGGAACGGCGAGACTTCAACGGCGTTTTCTTCGTGGATCGGCGTCCACGGTGCACGAAATCTTCGGTGGAGGTAGGGTGATGGACCCCCAGCTCGTGTTCTTCCTTTCCCGCGAGTGTGGTAGGCCGTGGTGAGCCGAGCGGGTCGTTTGGGGCGTTTTGGGGAAAATCATGATTTGGGGAGTGATCGCCCGATCTAGCGATTCGTTGCGTTTTAGGCCGATCCGAGGCCATAGATGCATGCTAGGGGTTGTTGGGGAGCTTCCCCTATGTTTTCCCCTTCATCCGTGGATGATTGGGGCGTGGCGTGGATTTTTGGGTGTTTTCCCGCCGTTCCCGATTTTTCGAAATGATCGCGGTCCACCAGAAACTGCTATCATCTAGTAGCGGTCCTGGGAGAACCGCTTTCATCCTTCGTGTTTGGGTCGGAAGACCTTTGAGCGTCGCGGACGTGCGATTGACCGCCTTCGTCTGGTCGCGGTCAGGGGACGACCGCTACCACCTGGTCGCGGTCCTCGGGCGACCGCTACCAGCGGGGTTGAACGAGGCTGGTCGCGGTTGCGAGGCGACCGTGACAGCCTGGTCGCGGTCATCGGTCGACCGCTACCATCTGGTCGCGGTCACCGGGTGACCACTACTATGTTCTGGTCCCGGTTTGCGCTGTTTTGACCCCCGGTCAACCCGGTTGTGACCCAGTGGTTGACTTTAGGTCCCGTGAGTGTTCCGGACACCCCGTGGAGTTCCGTGACCGTGCCTTTGGGTGTCTGGAGGTCCCACTTACCTCGTTTTGCGTGTCGTGAGCTTAAGGGTCCAAGTGACCTTTTAGCGTTCCGATTGCGTTGTGTTGGTCTCCGGTCGACCCGGTTGGGACCCAGTGGGCGACCTACGGCCTTGTGAGTATCCCGGACACCCCATGGGTTCTGTGTCTGTGTTTTTGGGGTGTCGAGAGGGACCGTGTTGCCTCGATTAGCATGCCCGTAGGTGTGGTGGGTTCGGGTGACCCCACGTGTTCCGGGCTCTCGTGTTACGCTCGATCGAGTTACCGTGTACCGGTGTGTGTGCGGTGGGGTCTCCCCCGCATGTCGTGGGTTTCCTTTGGAAGGCGATTCCCATGTGGGCCATGTGCTTGGCCTTGAACTGTGAGTCCAGTTATCCGGCCTGGGGCTGGAGGTTTCCCGCTTGCTCCAAGATGGGAAATCGTCGTGGCGGCTTGTGTGCTGCCTTGGGAATCGTGCTTCTATGTTTTCCGTGTGGCCCGTGTGGGTGGCCTTAGTCCTTTGCGTTCCCTTCCCAAGGGAATGGTCTTGGCAGCTCGTGTGTTGTCTCGGTACTCGTGCTACCGTGGTTTTAGACCTAGAGATTGGACTAGATTGACGGCCTTGTGGTGTTGCGTGCAACGGTCTTGACCCCGAGTCTTGTGACTCAAGGACTGTTGGGTGTCGTGCGTCTAGAGGACTGTCCAGAGTCCAGTGGCTTAGCGCCACTTGAGTTTTCTCGACTCTCGCGCACGGTGCGTGCGTGGTCGTGGACTGTGAGTCCCGTTTCTTCTCCGACTGTGGTCACCGTGTGACGGGGCCGGTACGTGGGGTGGTCCTCGTACGTCGTCGGATTCGGACGTTGTTTTCCGTTGACTTGAGAGTCTACTCCTTCAGTGACCCTCCACTAGTCGTAGCCTACCAGTACGCGGTGCTGGTCGCACCAGGGAGTGGTGTACGGGCTTACCCTGAGGACGGTTAGACTGGTTTCCGTCGGGCCCCTCGTCGTAGCCAGAGTCCGGCTGCAGGGGAAAACCAGTCAGAGGGCCAGACCTAGGACGCGTGGTCTGTGTGTGCACACGTGGTTGGGGACAGTGGACCCACGTCGACGGGCGTGACCCCAGCTAGTCACTTGTTTGTGGTTACTTGTACGGTGTTCGCGCCTCGGGTAGGACCTACCACGTCAGGCGGTTCACCTGCGGTGTGGTGTAAGACGTCAGGGGACGCTACCGGCTGTGCTTCTAGTGGGTGGTACTCCTGTCGAGTACGGAGTGACAGACTATCAGTCTCTGTGTCTTTGACCTTCGGGTTTTCGGTCGTGTTGACCGGTGAGTTCAGTTGTTTCGCCGTGACGCGTGTGTTGGTTTTCGCGTCATGAGATTAGTGCTAGTGGCTTTACCGAGGTTGAGTCTTGTTGTTCGGTACCCACGATCGGATGGTCGGGGTTGCACCTTGGACAGCGTGTCCAGGTTGGCTGTCCGGGGGACAGGTCTCTACGGCATGGTTGCCGTGTGTTCTTACTTCGGTAGGTGGTACTAGCGTGGTTTGGTAGCTTCGACTCCGTGATCGAGGTGTGCCTTCTGGCAGTAGGAGTAGCTGTAGTGCCGACTTTTTGACCGGCCACCGATTTGCTGTTCCTGCTGTAGTTGTAGCTCTCCTTTCCGCTACCGCCGTTGTTTCCGGTTGGGGTTCCGCGGGATCCCTGTTGAGTCTCTGTTTTGGAGACTCATTCCCTACTTTTCAGGTGTGGCGGTTCTTCCTCGAGGTTCGAGAGTGCGGAGTGGAGGTTCTCAGTTGCCATCTTGCTGGGCCGAGTGTTCACTTGGCATGTGGTACGTTTTACTGCTTTAGACTGTACTTTCTGTTGGACTGGACTCTGTTGTAGTTGTTTATTTATTTCTGTTAATTATTGTGTTGTCCTGCTTTATTTCCTATTTCTTTGTGCCTCCACACTCCTTTTAGCCCTTCCGAGCCCTCCCGGCTCGTGGGCGGCGGTGCGAGTCTCGGGTTATCGGGCCTTCCCGGTAATCGGATTCTCGGGTCGTTACACCTACGTCCACCCCTCACTCCAAACCGGAGTGAGGCTTCCACTAGCACAAGGTAGAACCGCAGACTCAGTCTGCAAACAAACGCTGCCAAACAGCTTGACCAGAGGAACACACTCCTCTCTTCCTCCACCCAGGAGGGAATCCACTGGCGACCCTAGTCACTAGCAACCAGAGACCGAAGTCTCTCTTCCTCCAGACCAGAGGGAACACACAAGTGACACCCAGCCACTTGCAACCGGAGGACCAATCCTCCCTTCCTCCAAACCGGAGGGGAACCCAGAGACCCAAGTCTCTCTTCCTATGAAACCCAGAGGGAAACCGCTAGCGACACCAGTCACTAGCAACCGGAGGCTCCAAGTCTCCCTTCTCCCGAATCAACAGGAGGAACCCCGATCTCCAACCAGAGAATCGGAAGAACAAAGCCAAGGAAGTGTAAACGAAAAATAATAAACGAAAATACAGCAATCAGAAAGGTGGAAATGAAATCACAATGTGGCTCTCGTAGGAGCTGACTGGCCTGGATTTGATCCACGGTCCAGTAGACAGATCTTCAATAAAGTCTTCTTTCTTCTTCTCCATGAACTCTCTCTCTCTCTCTTCTCAGTATCAGGCTCACACTATTCTTCTTCTTCTTCACTCTCGATCTCACTCTCTAAGGATCTCTCTCTCTTTCTTCTTCTTCTTCTCTCTTTCTTCTCTTTCTCTTATGTTCTCTCTTTTTCTTCTTCTTCTAGCTCTTTCTGCTTCTGTCTGCTTCTTCGATCACTCTCTGCTCCTTTTATCACGATCAGTCTTCTTCTGAGGAAGAAGCTCCATATTTATAGCAGCAGCAGCTAGGGCGATGTATAGACTTGTGCCCCCTTTATCCAGAGAAACCTCGGATCACGTGCCAGGTGCCAACCTCGGATCACGTGCCCAAACATTTTTCTTCTCGAAGCATATACCTGTCAAACAGTCATAAGAGGATACACTGAGTAAGTTTATGTTTTGAACAGTGCACGTAGTATGTATGCTAGCAGGCAATGTATAGACTTGAGATGAATGATAACGAGTGTATAGACTTCATTTGTGAGATTGAACAAATGCAGATAGGGAAGTCTACACATTGAATCATGGATGCTCGTACATGCAGTCAACCACTGTACAGACTTTAGATGCATGCATGCGACAGCAATGTACAAACTTGGCCACGAGCTGAGCTCTAACGAATGTATAGACTCTACGTGCAAGCAACCTGACGATGTATAGACTCTGTTAATGCACTGATGCACAAACATATGCAATACCTGACGATGTATAGACTTGATATTTGACAGAATGCAATGCTGTACGAACTGTATGTCTGCACTAATGCAAGATAACACATTCATATGCCCAAAGCAGAACTATCATTCAGACACAGATGTTCATGATATGCAATGCTGACTCATAGTGTTTGCTATCATCAAAATCACATGGGCACAATAATCTCCCCCTTTTTGATGATGGCAACACTATGAGTCACACTGACTCATGTCAAACTATTCTCCCACTTTGACTTCATCAAAAAGAAAATAGTTTGAGATGAGAAATACAAACATACATGACATGAATAAATCAAATACTCCCCCTTTGACTCAGTTATTTAGACATGAAGGACACAGAGGTAGTTAAACATTGAAGCACAAATCAAGTCTATGTTGCAGCTGTATGCTCTCCTATACCAGCCAGATAAGATCATGCACAACATGTGACCCTACTCCCCCTGAGAAACTGAGGTGAGAAGAAATAAGAATAGGGTATAGTGAAGGATAGCCAAGAAGTGACAAGCAGGTTAATCTCCCCCTTAAAGCCAGAAACATGCTGATGTGATAATTTCCCTGTCTGACAAAGCAGAGGAGTTGGAGTGGAAGAGGTGATAAGCATCTATCAGCAAAAACATATGAGCACTCAAGGGTTATCACAATCTGTAAGCACAATGAATAAATGAGGAAGCAAGATTTTCGTTAGCACACCAAATTCATAAATCTTGATAACCGAATTTCAGACTCTTCAATTATAATAGATTATGAATGAGTTGAAACTTACTTTCATGATTTAAGAGTGATGTATTCGAAGTTTATCAAGAAAATTCAATACTCATATATGAAACACCTTTTAATAGAAATGAACCAAAAACACATATGATATTCATGTTTAACCTCCTTCCATCTTACTCATTTAAATTCAGTGACTCCTATGGAAGTTACACAAGATAATATTGAGATTAAATAGAGATAAATGTGTCTGAACTTGTCTTTAGTTTTTCAGAAATTTCTATTGAGCAGCACTTATTTTTCCTGAGCAAGTTTGGTTCAGTCAACACCTTTTTACGTGGGGCACAACACGTCTTAGGTGAAGTGACCCAGTTACTCAGTGTGACAACTATATTACCTCTCAAAGAGAACAGAGTTAGCAATTTGGAGTGTCTTTTTACATGAGGAGACACCTTGATCAGAGGCCTGAATCCCCAGTTACTCAACACAACCATGCCATTGCTCTGCCAGATTTTCAATCATTTTTATAAGAGAGGTAACTATGGCACTTCATGACATGGGCTTGCTCTATTTCTTTGATAGAGAACCCAGTTTCTCTGTGACCAAAGTCATTGCTCTTGCATTCTTTTCTTTCTCATATTTTTAGATTTTTTTAACAATGCTCAGTACACTGAAATGTTTAAGAACAATACTTTGTACATGTATCTTAACCAAAGATAGCCATGTCTTTTAAAATTTCAGATTTCAGAAGGTTTTGCATGAAGTTCATGCGACAATTGGTTAAGATTTATTAATCATGATGATTCAGATATTTTCAAGAATTCTAAATCTAGACTTAGGAAATACATTAGACTTAAATCAATTTGATTTATCAAAACATTCTTAAGCCAGTATAATAGAAGATTATTCTTTTCAGAATATTTCTGATTTATGATTAGGGTGCACTGACTCAAATCTTTCCTCATTCAGATGAATCAACATTGACATTGCAGCAAATCAGTGGAGTCAACAAAGCATTTTTATTGAGAGAATAGCAGAAAGCAATCATGATGAGACAAGGGGTGAACATTAGAACAGTGCAGTTTAGAAATCAATAGCTGAGTCTGGAGTACAGACAAAACAGCTACACAAGTGGAGACAACAGTGAATTCAAGTGAACCACACATTTGCCAAGAGAGTGGATCAGATTGCTAGACAGAAGGAGTTCAAGAGGTGAAGAAGTGATCAAACAGGAATGCTCCCCCTGTCTAGATGCAATGGAATATCCTTTTAGGTTTTTCAAATTTTATTACATGCACTACTCTTCAAATGTAACAACAGTCAAACTCCCCCTGACAAAGTGCATGATATGCAATGAAAGTACATCACATGATTTCAAGTTTGACATTCAAATATAATTCATGCACTTTAGACATAAGTGAGCTACCATGAACATGATTGAGCAATTCCATTTCATAAAATTTCAATTAAGCACAAATCAAATTAACAAGATGCTTAATCATCTCAAACAGTCAATTTTCAGATGATGGAATTTAAACAGATTGTTCAGAACTAACCTGGAGAGCAGAATCATGGGGTTATCATTTTGAGTGCCTTGGTTTATTTACCCCTCTTTGTTCATTCCAAGGCACACCTGCAATACAGCAAACTATTTTGTACAAGCAGGTACCCAAGTGGTCTTGGGTCCTGAAGTAACAATGAAATTCCTAGCAGGTTTTCTCAACAATTTTTGTGCATGAAGGTCATCAAATCTCATCAAACAACAGTCATTCATGGAGTGCCCAAATTACCCACAATAATAACAGGAAACAACATGCTTTGATTTCTTGTTATGCACACAATTATTAGCGTGGAATTTTTGTGCATTAACATGAAAGTTTCTATTATTAGCATGAACATATTGTTTTTCATATCCTGCCATCCAGCAGTCGGAAGCTCGGTGGCCTGACCTTCCACATTCAAAACAAGCAAGCGATTTTTCCTTAAAAGCAATATTATTTCTACCAAAAGTATTTTCTTTTGTAGGAAGGTTGACATGTTTAGAGTTGAATTTTCCGCCTTGAGCGTGCCAACAGTCCTTGACTGTGTGGCCATGCTTTCCACAGTGAGAGCAAGCAAAAGAATTTCTTCTATGAAAATCTGACCAGAATTTAGTAGTCATATTACCAGACTTGTCAGATAAATGACCATAAGGTCCCCTTGGAACAGTGGTTCTTCTAGGAGCCTTGAACTCATTCTTCTTCAAGAACCAGCAATCATGGCTTGCATGACCAGATCGTCCACAATGGGAACATTTGAGTTGCCTCTTCTGGGCAAACTGATTCTTGGATGAGCTTTTAATAAAATGCATATGTGTATTTCCTGAATTTTTAATTTTCTTCATTCTATTATGAGCATTCAATTCATCAGATTTCAGGATATAGCGGTTATGCATCATATGACCAAATCCTTCACAATAATAACATGACCCCTTTTTAATATGAGTGTGTGAGAGATCATGTGACTTGTGTGCAGTTTTCTTTGTACCAACAGGAGTGTCTTTGTCCTTTTTCTGTAGATTTTCATTCGTTTTTAATTTTTGAGCTTATTCTACAGTTTTGGGACTGACAGTGGACTTTTGTGCAGTAAATTGAAAAACAGAAGGACCAGAGGTTTTGTTTTGATCAGAAGCTTTTACAAACACAGTAGAAGTTTTATTCCCATTAATCCTCTTGTTTGTCGGACTATAACCCAGTCCCTCTCTTTGAGAATTAACATTATTTCCAAGAAGCTTATTCAGATTGTCATTTCCTTTGACAAATTTTGATAGAGAATTTTTCAAATCTTGAATCTCAGAATTTAAGATAACAATATTAGCTTCATATTTGAACAGATCTGTTTCACAGGAAATTACTTGTTGATGCAAGGCATCATTCAGACTTTTGAGTCTTTCTACTTCCTGTTCACAGCAAGTGACATTTCCACTCAACATTTGGTTGATGATTTTTAGACTCTCAATTTCTTGTTCAGCATCCACCAACCTATCAAAATTATCCATGCTCACACACTTGCCTTTTCAATTGTCAATAACCTATCTGACAGTTGGGTGTTTAGATGTTTCAACTCGTTGATTTCCTCTTTTAATTTATTATTTTGCTCTATGAGTTCATCATCAAGCACCCAATCATCTAAGGAAAACTGACATTCATAAAACATTTCCTGTTGTTTCTCAGATTGAGGTTTGTTGAGATTTTTCTGAAGCTCTAGATTCGTTACTTTTTCAGCCTCCAATTTCTCAGAAATCAGTCTATTTTCTTTTTCAAGATTCATTGATTTGTGTTCAAATTCTTTGGACTGATTTTTGAGTTTTTTGTTTTCAGATTTCAATTCTTCCAATTTAGAACTGACACACTCTAAATCTCTCATCAGTTTCTTGTTCTGATCTTTTAGATTTTCATTTTCAACTTTCAGACTTCTGACCTCATACAACATTTCTTTTCTTAATTTTCTCTTCTCAGATTTAAGTTTATCATATTTGTTCAATAAATGCTCATTCAACGCAATCATACTTTCCAGAGAAAAATTATCAGTGTCAGAGTTTACCTGTGACGAAGTATCCTCCACATAATCTTCGTCTTCTTCTTCATTTTGGCTGCCACTTTGATTACTTCTGTTAGCCATCATGCAGCTGTCCTCATTTCTTTTGTGTGCTAGCCTCAGCATATCCATAATATCCTTAGCAGAACTGCAGTCATGAAAGCAAGAATGTAAGGCCTTGTCAGTAGCTGCTTTCATTAGATTCATAACTGTCTGATTCTTTTCATGCCTTGCTCTGTGACTGTCAGTCCATTTGGACTCTTTCTTTGGTAATCTATGAGGACCTTGTGAAATTAGTTTCCACAGATCGGGATTGATAGTCGTAACAAACATATGCAAGTTTTTAAACCACACATTAAAATCCGTACCTTCAAAAATCGGTGGATGAGCCATGAAGGCAAATCAATCAAGCAATTTTAAAACTGTATGCAGAAGACAGTGATGCACCGAAAGCCAGCAGGATCCTCTATAGATCGTTGGATCTGGAAAGTCAGAGACCTGCTCTGATACCAATTGATAGAGTGCAAGGCCCGGATACAGAGGGGGGGTGAATGTATCCCTCTTCTAAATTGCCCAAATTAAAATTTCGCTCTCTTAAAATTTCGCTCACTTCACAAATTTAAGCAAACTGAGAAGCTAATCAAATCTTCTATTGAACCTGTAAGCAAGCACTTGGAGCGCGCCTATGCATTCATCTAGCAGAAGCAAAGGAAAGCAATCAACCCACTGCACAGAAGATTTTTTAGGTGGTTCGGTCCACAGACCTACGTCCACCCCTCACTCCAAACCGGAGTGAGGCTTCCACTAGCACAAGCTAGAACCGCAGACTCAGTCTGCAAACAAACGCTGCCAAACAGCTTGACCAGAGGAACACACTCCTCTCTTCCTCCACCCAGGAGGGAAACCACTAGCGACCCTAGTCACTAGCAACCAGAGACCGAAGTCTCTCTTCCTCCAGACCAGAGGGAACCCACAAGTGACACCCAGCCACTTGCAACCGGAGGACCAATCCTCCCTTCCTCCAAACCGGAGGGGAACCCAGAGACCCAAGTCTCTCTTCCTATGAAACCCAGAGGGAAACCGCTAGCGACACCAGTCACTAGCAACCGAAGACTCCAAGTCTCCCTTCTCCTGAATCAACAGGAGGAACCCCGATCTCCAACCAGAGAATCGGAAGAACAAAGCCAAGGAAGTGTAAAAGAAAAACAATAAATGAAAATACAGCAATCAGAAAGCTGGAAATGAAATCACAATGTGGCTCTCGTAGGAGCTGACTGGCCTGGATTTGATCTACGGTCTAGTAGACAGATCTTCAATAAAGTCTTCTTTCTTCTTCTCCATGAACTCTCTCTCTCTCTCTTCTCAGTATCAGGCTCACACTATTCTTCTTCTTCTTCACTCTCGATCTCACTCTCAAAGGATCTCTCTCTCTTTCTTCTTCTTCTTCTCTCTTTCTTCTCTTTCTCTTCTGTTCTCTCTTTTTCTTCTTCTGCTAGCTCTTTCTGCTTCTGTCTGCTTCTTCGATCACTCTCTGCTCCTTTTATCACGATCAGTCTTCTTCTGAGGAAGAAGCTCCATATTTATAGCAGCAGCAGCTAGGGCGATGTATAGACTTGTGCCCCCTTTATCCAGAGAAACCTCGGATCACGTGCCAGGTGCCAACCTCGGATCACGTGCCCAAACATTTTTCTTCTCGAAGCATATACCTGTCAAACAGTCATAAGAGGATACACTGAGTAAGTTTATGTTTTGAACAGTGCACGTAGTATGTATGCTAGCAGGCAATGTATAGACTTGAGATGAATGATAACGAGTGTATAGACTTCATTTGTGAGATTGAACAAATGCAGACAGGGAAGTCTACACATTGAATCATGGATGCTCGGACATGCAGTCAACCACTGTACAGACTTTAGATGCATGCATGCGACAGCAATGTACAAACTTGGCCACGAGCTGAGCTCTAACGAATGTATAGACTCTACGTGCAAGTAACCTGACGATGTATAGACTCTGTTAATGCACTGATGCACAAACATATGCAATACCTGATGATGTATAGACTCTATTAATGCACTGATGCACAAACATATGCAATACCTGACGATGTATAGACTTGATATTTGACAGAATGCAATGCTGTATGAACTGTATGTCTGCACTAATGCAAGATAACACATTCATATGCCCAAAGCAGAACTATCATTCAGACACAGATGTTCATGATATGCAATGCTGACTCATAGTGTTTGCTATCATCAAAATGACAGGGGCACAACACCACTGGGGAGGAAAATGTCTCCCGAAGACTTGAGGGGGAAACCCCGAATGAGAGGGAGCTGCCGGACCGCCGACGGTTGGCCCCGACTAGAGCGGTATGTGGGAAACAGCAGGGGTTTGAGATTGTGAAGGGAACTGGAACGAGGGTGGTTGTTGGCTCGCCTGCCCTTGAAGCGAGGGAGACTGGATGGCTTGCGCCAGTGAAGGAGATGGGATGGCCTGCACCGACTCTTGGAGAGGTGCGATGACTGGAGTTGACTCCTGGGGGCGGGGGAAACTGATTTCCCTTTCAGAATGGCTTGGAAGGCCCGGAGCTGCTCAGAGGTAAGCTCTGTATTGACGAGGACACCTAGCAAAGAGGAGATATCCTGTGGTGGGGATGTGTCCCCTGCGGTAACCTGGACCTCACGTGAGGGCTCATAAGAAGGACCCGAGTCCATAACATGGACTCGTGGCTCGACTGATTGACCACGACCAGGGTGGTTCTCCTCAAAAGACTCGTGAGCCATGTTCAGAGTTTTTTCGGAATGCAAAAACATACACCGACGAGCAGATAGCAGAGATTATCAAACAAGTGGATGCCTTTACGTCCTTTTTTTGTGTTTTGATTTTGATGATTTTTTTTGTGTTTTTAACCAGATCTAAAGTTTTCACAAAATAGGGACCCTAGTTCATTTTTGTTTCACCGCCGTGTCAGCTAGGGGCTCTCGTCTCACCACGAATGGGTCGACTAACTCCAGGGAACTTCAATGGTACAACCAGCCCAGTGAACGAAGAGGAGATTCTTCGCTGTCGGGGACTTACGGAGGTCCCAGTGGAGGAGATCCTAGTCCGTTGAGAGGAATTCTCAAACGGAGAGTCCTTCCTTCACCGAGAGGGGGTGATCCTTAGAAAAAATGAAAAAAAGCTAGAAAAGGGGTGGATGCATGTGATGAAGTGCTTGAACAGATATACATAATATAAGAAAACAACAGATATAACAAAGATATATTCAACACCCAATGAATCACAAGGGACTAGGAGCGAAGTGCACGAGGTGCACGAGGGATAAGAACTGAAAGTGCTACTGTGAGCACAACTGGAGCGCGCGAGGGCGCAAAGCTGGAGGGGCACAGGCGGTGCCGAAGTTGCAAGAGTCACCAAGGGAAAGCGAAAGAGGTCCCACCGTGATCATCAATCTGTGAGCGACGTCACGCGGATTTAATTAATTTGCCGGAGGAGGCGAAGCGGAGTGCGCGAGGGGCCCGTTTTACTGCAGCACAGAAAGAAGAGAGAAGAGAAAAGAGGCCACCACGGGAGATTGCTCCGGCGGGGCGTGCGGGACAGATGTAATATAATAAGATATGGGGATCAAACGGCCATAGCGGGAAATGACTCTCCGCGACCTCGGTGGATGGGAAAAGTGTAGAATTTAAACGACAGTGATTTAAACGGCCATTACGGGAAGTGACTCGCCGCGGCCTCGAGAATATGAGCAGATATGAGAGCAATACAAGATATAAAAAGAGGCAGAATTCAAACAGCCATTGCGGGAAGTGACTCGCCGCAGCCTCGAGAGTATGACAGAATAGGGCAGTTCAAGATATGAGAGACAGAATTCAAACGGCCATTGCGGGAAGTAACTCGCCGCGGCCTCGAGAGTATGACAGGTATAAGAGCAGCATAAAAATATAGAGACAGAAATTCAAACGGCCATTGCGGGAAATGACTCGCCGCGGCCTCGAGAATATGACAGATATAAGAGTAGCATAAAAATGTAGAGACAGAAATTCAAACGGCCATTGTGGGAAATGACTCGCCGCGGCCTCGAGATTATGATGTGATCGTCAGGGGCCGGGGACCCCAAAATAAAGAGTGATCGCGCCTACCTCAAAAGCGAGAAGTGGCGGGTTGCTTCTTCTTCTCCCTTCGGCCGGCCGATGGAGAGGGCTTTCCTTGGTAACCCTTGCAAAAGAGAAACAGACAGATAACATGTGGATCAGAAAAATGACAGTGTAGTATTAATCCCTTGCGATAAAAAATATGATGAAATCGTGGCAAGACACACACCTGGTTGGTGTGGTTTTTAAACCCCTCTCGGACACGAGTAGGAGGAAAATGTTATGATGAATGGTGGATCATGCAAACGTATATCGACGAAGATTCCCTTATGAAGGGAGACGGAGAATACGAGATGATGAATGCAAAAGAACTACGGAGAAATGGGAGAGAGTTGGCTTATTGAATGTGTCGATGGCGGGATCCGGCGGAGCTTCGGCAGCATAGGGACGACGTGGAAGCACGGTGGACGAAGACGACCTTCCTCTCGCGAGCGCGGGCACCCGAGAAGCCGGCAGAACCTCCCCCTACAAAAGACCTACGGGTTAGAAAAGGGATCCGGCAGAGTCTCTCCTTCCTCTGTCGGATTTGGAGCCCCTTCCCTTCGAGGGAGGGGGTCCTCTATTTATAGAGGGGAAGGGGATTGAGGCGTCCAGGACCCTGGACGCCTCCATCAATAAATTAATATCTTTTTTATTTTTTTTATTTTTAACTTTTTATGAAGGCGTCTAGGAGACTGGACGCCTTCATAAAAGCCCACCAGAATTCCGCCGAAAGCCGTAGACAATGGATAAAGTGCGTAGTTTCGGTGGGCACCCGTGACGCACGAGTGGGCGCGTCTAGCTGGCAAGACGTCCTTATATTCTTAGATTTTTCCGAAACGTCAGATCGAGCGGCGCGCCGGGATTGTCGGGATGCGGGATGATGAAGGCGTCCAGGCAACTGGACGCCTCAAAAGGAGGCGTCCAGGGGCCTGGACGCCTTCAAGAATATTATTTTTTATTCTTTTTTTTTATTTTTTTTATTTTTTTCACATTGATGAAGGCATCCAGGCAACTGGACGCCTTCAAGAAAAACCTCCGGACCCCCCCCCCCCGAAAGGCCGTCGATAGCCGTCCGCCAGACATTTCCCGATTCTGGAATCTTCCGGTACGTCCGATTGGTGGCGATGCCGTCCGAATGCCGCATGATTTCCGCAACGTGGCGGTTTCCGGATGCCGAAGAAGTGTTACGTTACCCACTCAAAAGGTGAAAGAAGACCCAAGAATGAGAAGCACTCAAGCGATTCAAAATGCGAAAGCCACTGCGGGGTGTCATATAGTAATATGAGATTTTCTCATGGGATGTCAGAAATAGCGTGTCTACATCGTGTAGGACCAGATCAGGGCCCCCATGTTTGCCAGGCATTGAGTATCAGGTGGACCAAAGTCCCATGTAATTTTTAGAATAATTTATTTATAATTATGTCCAATTCGAGTTTCAAGAAAAGCTTAAGAAGTATAGCGCATAACTAGTCATTTAGTTATGGAGGACTCTAGAGGTGGCCCCTACAAGCTCAAGAGGTGGCTCCCATTATGTAGCACTTTACGCCATTCCGGCCTCAAGAGGTGGCTCCCATAACGTAGCACTTTGCCCTGCATGACACTTAGCCCCTACACTCCCAAATGGTAGTTTATGGCTAAAGTACAGATCTAGCAAAATTTTCATTTCTAAAGACATGTAGTATAAAGAAAGGGCATGTAGTATGAAGAATAAATGAGGTTTATAAGAGAAGTTCAAGGATGATTTAAGGCATCATGTTTAATGACATTAAGATAAAAAGAGAATGAATTGCCGGTCAAGGCGCGATCAACTCTCGCGGAAAATCTTGTAAAATAAGTTTAGATCAAGTGTTTCTTAGTCGGGTAATTAGCAGAAAACTAAAGAAAACGCGGTCAGGTAAGAGGTGGGACAATGGGAGGCTCCCCTCGTATTCACGAGGTCCTAATTAAGTAACCACTTATCCACTTAAAGCGTTTGCCCGTAGACCTCTAGCCTTAAACAGCGGTCTTTCTTGGTAAACTTACTAGCTACACGATTTTTCAGAGACATGAAAATACGTAAATCGAGCGGAAATCATTCTTGTATATTCTAACATGTTCATTTGTGAAAGAATTTCAATGAAGGAAAAGACATTAAAAAAAAGATGTCAAGCTTCCAATTGCATAATATGTTCATATATGAAAAAAATTTGATAAAGATGTCAAGCTTTCAGATAGAGCTTAGATCAAATAGATAGTGTCAACCATGTATATAAATTCTACGAAAATTAGAGCATAGTTGTTTGAACAATTAACGATAGTTTTACGAGTTCATTCACCTAGTCATTTCTTTGTTAATAGTATTCTTAAGGCAAGAACATGATTTTAAAATTCAAATTTTAAGTTTTGAAATAACATACATAAATGAGGTAAATCGGGCGTGATTTCCGTATTCAAATCATGGTCCATATGTGATCCACGTTATTGAAACACGTTATGATAATGAAAACTCTCATTTTTGAACTTCAAATCTTAAAATAAGCTATAAATACATGATCATGAAAAATTTATATAGAATCAAAATACTTATACAAAGAAACATATATGGAGATCTAATTAAGTTTTCACCTGAGAGAAAACCTACCTCCTTGAAGATCAAATAATAAGAAATTTAAGAACGAAGAACCCTTTCGAACACTCCTCCAACTTCGAGCTTTCTTCCTCTCTCCAACCAATAATTCCTCTCAAGAGATTTATGCTTTGAGTAGGGAAGAGCCCAGCCCTATTATAGGCCAAAATCTCCCACCTACTTTGTAATATCCCGGATCTTTCGAATCCTTCTTCGTGGGTCCCGGATCTGGTTTCTCGGAGTGTCCAACTCCGCTGTGCCCAAAATTTCGTTTCGGAGATCTTTTGTGTTCGGATCGGCGCGATCCGGAGTTGTTTCGGAGGACCGGTAGCGTTCCGCGATTTTTCTGCGTGTGTTTTCCGATTACCGGTGCGTGTTTCGATAATTCCTTCGGAATCTCGTTGCGGGTGAACCGGGTCGTTCACCTAGGCGAGAGTGGTATCGTTGCGATCGGTGCGTTCCGAGGATCGCGGAAATGTAATTTTTGATTTTTTGGTATTTTCTAGAATTTCTGGATTTTTCTATAAATACCCTCTCTTTTCTCTCTCTCCCCCTCTCTCTCCCATTCGATCGCGGCAGGCCTCTCTCTGGCTGCAGACCGCGGCTGGGCGATGGCGCGACGACGTGGGCGGCGACGAGGCGATATCGTGGGCATGCGGTGTTCGTGGGAAGCGTGAAAGTGCGGGGTTTCCAAAAGCGTTCTTCGTGATTTGAGCTCGATTCGGCGGAGCATTCGCTCCATTGAGGTTGGGGGACAAATCCCTATGCTCATCCCGTCATCCCCCGCGTTTTGTAGGTCGAATGGGAGCCGAGATGGGTGTCTTTAAGCGGGTTTGGGGAAAAGTATGATTTTGGGAGAGTTCGCCCGATCTATGGTTTTAGGCCATGATTTCACATTTTGATGGCTTAGAAGCATGCTAGGGGTCCCCTGGGGTCTTCCCCTTTGATTTCCCCCTCTCCGATGGAGGCACGGGGGCGTGGTCAATTTTTTTGGGCGTTTCTCGCCGTTTCGCCCTCGGGCGGGTGTGACGGTCCTTCCAGTGACCGTCACGCTATGTAACGCGCCCAGGTGGGTGTGTTACAGCCCTGTGTTCAGCCCGTTGGGGTCTGTGGGCTGTGACGGTCCCAAGATAGACCGCCACAGGTGTTGTGACACACCTGGGTTGGACCGTCAGGGGAGTTTGACCGTTTGCTTTTGACAGTTGGGTTTTTGACCATTGGGGTCAAGCCATGTGACGCACCAGTCTTGGCGCGTCACAGCCTTGTGACGCCCCTGTGTGGGAGCGTTAGAGTGGACGCATTCCCACACTATAACGCACCAGGCTAAGTGCGTTAGGACCTGTGACGCACCGAGTGGCACGCGTCACAATATGTTTCCACTCGTCTTGTGACGCACCGGTGTAGGCGTGTCGCAGACTGTAACGCACCAGGGAAGGTGTGTTACACCCTGTTTCGCACCGGGTGTCTGACGCCCATGTGTTCGGCCGTCAGATGGCTGTGACGGTCCAACCTTAGACCGTTAGAGCCTGTGACGCGTCTAGGGTAGACCGTCAGGCTCAGGGTTGCCCCGGGTGGTTTGCAACCCCGTTTCCTTTCGGACCGTGGTCACCGTGCGACGGTGCTGGTACGTGGGATGGTCCCCGTACGTCGTCGGATGCGGACGTTATTTTCCGTTGACTCGAGAGTCTACTCCGTAGTGACCCTCCACTAGTCGTCGCCTGCCTGCACGCGAGTGGACCCACCAGGGAGTGGTTTAGAGGCTACCTTGAGGACGGTTTTAGACTGGTTTTCGTCGGGCCCGTCGTCGGTAGCCAGAGTCCGGCTCCAGGGGAAAACCAGTTAGAGGCCAGACCTAGGACGTATGGTCTGTGTGTGCACACGTGGTTGGGGGCGGTTGGACCCAAGCTGACGGGCGTGACCCCATCTAGTCACTCGTTTATGGTTACTAGTTCGGTGTCCGTGCCTTTGGTAGAAGCTACCACGTTAGGCAGTTCACCTGCGGTGCGGTGTAAGACGTCAGGGGACGCTACCGACTGTGCTTCTAGTGGGAGGTACTCCTGTCGAGTCGAGAGTGTCAGACTGTCAGTCTTTGCGACTTCGACCTTCAGGTTTTGTCGTGTCGACCGTGGTGCTCCGATCGTTCCACCGTGGCACGTGTGTCGGCTTTCGTGCCGTGAGATCGGTGTTTTGTAGATTGCAGGGCTTTCCTTTTTGAGGTACTCGCTTACTGCTAGCGTAGCAGTTTCTCCGTTTGCGAGATAGGGTTCGAGTGACCCCTACTGAGTCTCGTTCCGAGACTCATTCCCTGTGTGTTTTCACTGTGTTTCAGGTGAGTCGCGGCCTCAGGGGAGCGCGTCTGAGGCTCAGCGTGGTTCAGGTGCCCAACGTTAGTGCCAGAGGTCAGAGCCGGGGTATGCCCCGTGTAGCTATACTTTCCTTTCTTGTCTCTGTACTAGTTGTGGACTACTGCTGTTGTTATTTTATTATATCTTGTGGACCATGTATCATGTAAACTGTTAATTTATTTCCTACTTAATCTTATAAATGTTTAATTTCTACAATTAATTATGATACTTGTGTAGTCTCCACACCATCCTTTTAACCCTTCCGAGTCTTCGGACTCGTAGGTGGCGGTGTGAGTCTCGGGTTATCGGGCCTTCCCGGTAATCAGATTCTCGGGTCGTTACATACTTTCCCTATTTCACCAACCTTGTTACTATTACACCAACCTTGACACTATTACACCAACCTTGTTACTATTACACCAACTTCATTCCACCATGTGAATGACATAATCAATGACCTCATTTATTCAATGATGTAAGAATGACCTCATCCATTAGTTATGATTAGATTAAATCTAATAATTCTGTCTTAAATCGAATGCTATAGTACTGTTACGGTACCGACGTTTTCGTCTTCTCAGAATCGTGTCGCGAATCTCGCCGTTCGTGTTAACACATGGGATAGCATTCGCGTTTATATATTTTACACTAAAAAAATATTTATTTTATTTTCATTGTTCATTATATATATATATATATATTACATATAAGTGCATATAAAAATTTTTGAGTTGCTACACACTGAGTGAGCAAAACGTTCAGTAAGAATTACATCTCCATCGTCAGGCAAAATGTAAGTAATTACTGTCTTTCAATATGCAGTGTGATCATTTGTTGGCACCTAAAATTTGACATCGACAGTAGCAAGTCTCGCCGACCCGAACAAGGGCAACTAAAAGAAAATAACCTGAAATAATGACAGAAATATTTTTCAAAGTCCCGCATCGGGCAAAGGAGAAAAGAAAGAAGATAGAGAAAAAAAAGAAGAAAGAAATGGGGATTTGTCGTACCGGCACTCTCATCAAAGCTACAACGTGCAGTCCCGGCACTGGAAAAGAAGAAGAAATAAACAAGAAATGAAAGAAGAACGAGAAGAGAGAGGTGGGACCCCCATATGGTACCCCTACTCGAGTCTTTGTTGACGTCTAGAAATTTGAACGTCACAATATACCACAATATGGCAGACCTTGTGGGAAGCTAAGGTGTTCATAAGGTATACTGTCGTGGGCTTGACTGTAAGAACCCGACGGCGAAAAGACATGATGAGAGGGCGGAACGGCCAAATTTTGACACCAGTGATGACAACGCCGTATCGTATATGTGACGCCGTGTTATCGTAAATTTACATCTCGACGGACGAATTGGATTTAGAATCAGAGGGGGCCGAGGCACCCCTGAATACGTACCGCCGTGGGCCGGATTGTAGAGGCCGGGGCACCAAAAGAGAAAGGAGAAGAAAAAAAAAAGCAAGAGGTGTATCGACGTCAAAAGAATAAAAAGAAACAAAAGAAAAAGAATAAAAAAAAAGAAGAGGAATGGGTGTTGTATCGACAGCAAAGAAAAGAACTAAAGAAAAAAAGAAAAAGAAGAAAAGAGAAGAAAGGAAAAGAAGGGGGGAGGCCTGAACTGGCGGCCCCTTTAGCCCTCATTCGGTGCCCTCCTGACACCTGAATCGGCGGCCACCTTAGCCCTCATCCGGTGCGCTCACGCACACCCTCATCCGGCGTCCTCCTGCATCTCTATATAAAGGGCGGGGGAGGAAGGAAAGAAAGGAGGATGACAGAAGAAGGAGAAAGAAGAAGTCACAAAAAAGTGAGATCAGACAGACGAGAGATTGAGCGAAGAAGAAAAGAGAGCAGAAGGAGCGAAAGAAGGAGAAGGAGGGCGTAGAGCCATCCGAAGAAGGGAAGAGGGAAGAGAGAGAGAGAGAGTGGAAGAAGTCCTGAGCGATTCCACCGTAAGTGGGTTGTATATCTTTTTCTTTTCTTTTATGTCCGACTGAGGGCTATATCTTCTGTATTTTTTTCCTCTAGTAATGAAATAGTCAGCCACATGGCCTTGTTCCTGGGCGTTTGCTTCCCTTCTGTGTTTATTTTGGTGCAACGAATGTCTCTTCCCTTCCCCTGCCGATGATTTGTAGCTCCCCTAGGTGATCCCAGTAATATCCGCCTAGGCATCTGCTCCCGGGGTTTGCTCAGAGTAGTGAGTAGGACCCTGAGATATATAATGCTTGTAACCCCTTCCTTCCCCATCAATCTATGATGCTCTGTTTCTCGTTCTCGTGAACGGACACGCCTAGATCAGGCGATGCGGCGTGGCTACGGCATGAAATATGAGGCGCCCTTGATCCCCTTACATTCCTCTCTGAAGTCCATCAGTGAGGAGGAGGGAAGCGCCAGAGAGATATGAGCCTTGCAACTCATCCCTTCTAACCCCTGATCAACCTTTCATCGTGTGAGATAATGAGGCTTTTCTTTCCTTTTTATGGTACTCTGTTTCTTCCTCACATGATCTGGCGTGCATTTGTTAAGTGATCCGACGCACCTATATCAGGTGATCCGGCGCATCTTTAACTCCCTTATATCCCCCTCTGCAATGCACCAGTAGGGAGGAAAAGTTGTTAGAAATCTGGGCCTTGAAGCCAGTACAGACATCTCCTTTTATGGCTCTTTATAACTTGATTTACAAGAAGAAATGCGATGCTCTGTTCTTTGCGTGCGTGATCCGATGCACTCTTTCAAATGATCCGCTATAATCATTTTGAGTGATCCATTGTGACATTTAAGCATTTGTTTATTGTTGTCACTATTCACTAAACGTGCTAATCCCCTTCGTTGGACCGTTGTTTGTCCTCGTACCACCGTCCCGTCCGTCGCAAGGCTAAAGCCAATGGTCTCCGACACCCTGTCATGAGGAGGGGTCGATCTAGCCTCCGGATAACCAGATATTGGCAAAAAAGTGAGCATTTGTGAATAGTAACTTATAACTATTCACTTTAGGCCCAATAAGAATCAATTCCAGTTTTCTTAACTCGGTGCGCCTTTAACCCCCGTCAGAGCATCCGCGTAATTCTGATCCCCTATAGGCTGGCCCTCGGGGATACGACGTTGGGGATGACTCTGGATGTCACCGCTCGTGCACATTCGACCATTTAAGAGATCATCCCGAACTCCCTGTGGATGAGCACCCGCTTCTTATCGCCCAAAACACCCGAGTTTAGAGCAGATGCTGTCGAAATTTCACCAGACCTTAAGAGATAAATAATAAAAAAAATCATAATGGCAATAATACAAAATGAACGAAATGACAAAACAATTCGTAAAAAGAAATGCATAACCAAAACAAACAAAAATCAATCAAAATAACTAAAAGGGAATGAATAAATGAATAAAAATAAAAGTAAAGATATATATGTATGTTTAAGAGATCGAGACAAAATATATGTGATCAAAATCAAGATAAAATAAAAAAAGAAAAGAGAGGAAAGAAAGGAAGGGAGAAGAGGAATAATACTAAAAAATAAAAAAATGATCCGGTGTGGGTGTGCGTCGGACCATGCCATGGTACAGCAAAGGCAAAGGCAAAAAGAAAAAAAGAAAATAGAGGAAAGAGAAAAAAAATGGAGATGAGAAGTGATCCGGCGTGGACACTGTACAAAAGAAAACTTTTTTCAATTAAAAAAATACATGATCCGGCGCCAATATATATGGGTAAAAAATTTAATAGAGGACAAATGTGATATTTGGGGTGTTATTATTATCGGATTAATTCACTATCTATCAAATCACACTCGATTAAAAATATGATAGTCTATCTCATTATTTCTGGATTAACTCTACTCCTATTAAAATAAAAATGATTTAAAATCATATTAACTTAAACAGATTGAATTAACCTAATTTTGGTATAACTTCATGCGGAAGTGACGCCAAGGGCTTAAAAAGTGTGATCATAAGAGAGGGGGATCGATGCAGGTGACCAAGTTGGGCGAAGTCCTCCGATTGACGAAGAGGGAGTAAAGAGTTCACCTTGAACATGGTGATTGGAATGAGTCTGCCAACAATGTTAGTCTCAAATACTTCGATTAACGAGAACATGCATGGAGTAGATCGATCGCATCTCCAAGTAAAGTGGCGCAGCATTTGGTAGAGAAGAACGGTGGTATTTATGCTGTGTTCTGATGAGAGATTAGCAGCCGGTGGGGAGTCTTTGTTACCTCGTAACTGTTGTCCTGGGAAGATATCATGTCATGGTAGGACCTCCCTTCTTGTTGGCTAACAAACAACAATGTGGTTTGGCTGATTAATATTATCCTCATCATTGTCATATTGTTCTAGTCTTCTTTATCTATTTTTAAATTTTACACGAAGCTTTTGAGAAAAAATCGCTTAATTGTATGAGCTCAAGTTATGTGACTAAAAGACTTTTTTTTTTCTATCTAGAGTTTACTTATCACATGGAACTTTCTACTGTTTTTCCCTATCTAGAGAGTGACTTATATGAGTTTATTTACTTACCACACTTGCACGGGTTCTCTCTTTCTCGTGTGAGGGCGGGCAAGATCTAAGAACTTGAGAAGGAGACATGCCTAGCCAGTGGGGTGGAATTGGGGCTCTATTCAAAAATTGGTTTCAAGGACTCTCAATTTAGAGTGCGTCCCCATGAATTGAGGGGCGCCTCCTGAATGGCCCTACCCAATCGTCCAGCTCAATTAGATGATTGATATAACACGCCATTTCATGTCCATTGAATTTGCCAACTAATTAAATATTATTGAGTTTATTAGATTAGACTATCTAACTCGAAACGTTTAGGCCGACTTTGACAAAAGAATAAGGTCGAACACGGTTTTGGTGTCCGCCGATTTAGATCGATTTCTCCGCATATTTCTCGAACGAAATAATAATCGACTTTGATAACAAATGGTACAAGCCATTCTAACAAACTCCTCGTGGCACAAAAAAAATGATTTAAGACCCAGTTTGATAATCGGGTAGGGCAACCTGTTCGCCGGTGCCCTCCCGGTTATCACGTTTATTTGCCGGTTTGCTTAATACCTGACTTTGGCAAGTGCAGGAACAGGAAAATGTTATATGAAGGATCGGCATGTTTTGGTCGAATATCTCATTCGACCCATTTAGGTCGACTGAGTTATTCAAAGGGTCACTAAATCCTATTTATCCTATTCGATAAACAAAGATGGCCTGAGGGCCGCTTTGATATGTGGATAGGATAGATGCGATTAGTAAATCGATGAGAGAGAAAGTGTGGGTCCATGTGTGTCCTCGTGAAGTCGTCATGCTAATCGAGGTCGACTAACGCATTCACGCCCAGTGGGTAGAATACGCTATCCTATCTTGTGATCAAAGGGACCTTAATAGATTAAGTCATTCGACCTACATGGGTGAATAACTTAATCGAGTCGAGTGGGAGAGGAGAGTTCCCTCTAGAAACCCCCCCCCCCCCCTTCAATCCCATCCTAGTCTCTCCTCCGCCCTCTCACTCTACTAGCCCTCTCCTCTAGTTTCCCTAGCAATCAACCGCTTTCCTCTCCCTCTCCTTCGTTATGCAGTCAGTATCCCCCCGGCACCCAGCCAGGCCTTTCCTCATTTCTCTTTGTCATCCTCCCCTTGCTTGCTTGCGGATACCACCTTTCACTTTCTTTCCTCACCTGTCGTGCCCTCACCCCCTACTCCCCCTCCCCTCCCCCCCCCCCTCCTCCCCACACACACACACACCCCCTCCACCCACCCCCATGCTTCGGCCTCCACCTCCGCCCAACTCCCTCCTATTGTAGCTCCTCCCCCCGGCTCCACAACCCTCTGCCACCATTCGTACACCTCCACCCTTCTACTGCTCCTCCTGTCTCCTCCTCTGCCTCCCCACCTTAAGCATCTCCATATCTCCTTCTTCACCACTGTCCATATGCCGACCTACCCCTTCTGCTCCCATCTCCACCTCTGCTTCCCCCCGACATCTCCACCTCCCCTTTCTCCTTCTATTGCCTCCCACTCCTCCACAGTCTCAGCTACTCCCCGCCACCACCACCAACCACCCCCCCCGACCTCCCTCCCCTAGTACTGATATGACATCTCTCCCTTATCGTCGCCCCCCTCCTCTCTGTTCCCTCTTGGCAATTGGGTGTTTGCCATGTTGCGATTTTGTTCATCCGGCTTTCTCCTTGACTTTTGACTTCCTTCAACCTCCCTCGTTTCTCGGTATTTCATTTCCCTTTTGTTTGTAAACACCCTTTTAACCTCTGCCAATGTGCTATCTATTACCCTTCTTGCCCCACTCTACTCTAACCTTGGTATTAAACCTCTCTAACTTCTCACCCCCGGTGATCCCGTCCCCCTAGACTCTCACGAGCCCCTCAAGGGGTCGAAAGCTTATCACGACCTCGGGCGATTCTCTCCAGGTGCTTGTTGCAATCGACGGTGCATTTGTTCGTGAAGCGATCGTGAATGGATTTGATGGTCTTTCTCTATGCTTATTTCCCCTGCTTCCACTTCAGGGTACCTCCTCCAAGGATCCCCATCCTTCGTATAGCTCCAAGAGTTTGCAAGTAGTTTTCTCAGTGTGGTTGAAGCTCAACCTCTCGTGGGTGGCATAATCTTCTCCTCTTGTCTCAGCCGGTTATGTTGTGACTTGCTAACTTGCTTCGGCAAGGGTATCTATATGAGTAATTATGGTTCTCCATCTTTATGGATTAGGCTTTACATGTACCTCCTAACTATGGTCTACTTATACGAATTCTCCTCTATTAATTGAAATGAAATGTCTATATATCTTTCAATGACCAAAAAAAAAAAGATTCTTCTCCATTTTGGCACTCATAATAAATATATATTTGCATATGGGTGGCGATAAAATTGTTAATATATCTTGTATTCGTAAAAATATCTTCAAATCCACCCTGACGCACGGGGGGACGAGACACATCCACGTTATAGAGTTTAGCGAGTATCAAAGTGCACAAGGGATCATAGACCTGGGGAGCCATGTCTAAATCCCTTCAATATTCTATCCTTTTAGTTGGCCCTTGGACTGTATATATAATAAGACAATATTAACCGATGAAAAAATAATTAACCAAAATATTCTTATACGATCTTTTATCTTTCTGACCTATTTTGTTTACATCTTATAATCAAAGATTTTTTTTACACTGACCCTCCTAAAAGAAAACTTCTCCATCTACCTCTGGAGAAGGGAAAGGGCTCAACCGGATAAAGGAAAAAGGCAAAAAAGAAATAATTATGCAACGTCTAACTTAGAGGAGCGGGGAGATGTTATTTAATCAAGCACAGCACACATTTAAGATCTTATCTCCTATTTGATGGAGCACAGTGGACTACCTATAAAACTTTTGTCGGTAAGAAGAAACAAATTTATCCTGATGTCCGCTTTGAGTTCTGACACCTGAATGCAACAGACATGTTAGAGAGAGAGAGAGAGAGAAAGAGAGAGAGAAGTCGTCCCGCGGACAGTTGTGATTTGTATTTAAAAAAAATACATGGAGCGGGAGCCGGAGCCGACCCGTACAGCGCCGAACTTAGGCGGCGTGCTCGTGGGGCGGGGTCAGCGGCGGTGGGATGCTTACGGGAAACTGGGTTTCAGCGCGTAGCTCGGCTCCTCGGTGGTTGAGCGGCTGAAACGCAGCGGGTTGGCCGTACGGACGGGAGTTGCGCGCTTTGCCCTCACCCTTGGGCCGGAGTTGGTGAGGGGAAGTTGAGCTGAGGTTTCAACGAGTTCTGTGATAAATGATCATGTGAAGCTCCTGGTTCCCCAAAACCATTTTTTAAATACCGATTTGGGTGAGGGATAGATTTAAGGGGGGGTTAACTCAAACAAGTCGAGTTACCGGCCCCTTAGTTATGCCATCTTTAATTTGATAGAGGCGAGTTAACTCATCGGAGTTAACTCTATTTAAAAAAAGCATTACATAAATTGCGCTTGAATAATGTTTTATTGAACAGTGTTTAAGGATGTGTTTTTTTAGCAACAATATTCATGCTATGGTGACATCATCCCCTAGAGAGAGAGAGAGAGAGAGAGAGAGAGAGAGAGAGAGAGAGAGAGAGAGAGGCGGACAAGGTAGGGCACATCAGCCTATATTGACACCAACAGCAGGTGTGGGAGACATCACCGACATCTCCCCATGTGCAGGGCAAGGGTAGGACAAGCCGTCGTCGGCAACAGAAGGATCGTCAGGCACTGGGGGTGTTTTGTCCGTGTTGGCAACCTCCCCTTGCCCTCTCCACCTTCGCCTTCTTCCATGTTTCCATCGTCAATGTTTGCTCTTCTATGGCGCTTCTTGATGCAATCGTACTGGGCATTGTCGAGAGAAGTAGGATTGTTATGCACTGAGGGTGTTCGTCGGTGTCGACTGCAACATCGTCGTCACCATCGTCATTGGAAGAGGATGGTTTGGAGCAACTAAAGGTGATAGATTGCGTGGAGGGACAAGCAGACAGGGGGCGAGGTGGCGTTGTCTGTAACAGGGTAGGGCATCGTCAGCGGCAGTGACGCCAAGATCGTCAAGCAACAATTGTATCATCTTCGTCATCGTCAGCATAGGCGGGTCGACTTCAGCAACAACAAAGAAGAAGAAGAAGATGAGAGAGAGAGAGAGAGAGAGAGAGAGAGAGAGAGAGAGAGAGAGAGAGAGAGAGAGAGAGAGAGAGAGAGAGAGAGAGAGAGATTGAATGGGGGGGTTAACTCCCGGTATAGATTAATCGAGCTTGGGAGGTGGAACATGAAACTCAGAGTAAATTCTTCTTTGGTTCGGATTAACCTATTGTTGCTATCAAATTACACAAAAAATTTAAGGGTTTTTTTGTATGAAAACTATTGTTAAAAGTGAATTTTTAAAAAAGTCATTCCTAAAAATGTATTAGCAGATATATCACTGAGTTAATTTAAATAGTGCATAAATGCCATTTAAACGTGATTTTCTTGCAAGTTGTTGGTAAAAAGAAGTGATATGCATACAAATAAATATGATATTTTTGCACAATTCAGATTACACACAGTGATATACATGTTAATAGATTTTTAGGAATAATTTTTTTATAAATTCACTTTTAACAATAATTTTCATATAAAAAATCCAAAATTTAACTTTGAGTTAACTCCCGACTAACCCAGAGTTAACTCTCTGCCAAAACAGGGCTAAATAAAGAGACAAGAGTTGACCAGACTTATTTAAACCTTGTTGGATTTGTTTATGTAAATGTTACGTACCGCTTTTAATGCTTCTTTATTCGGTAATTATGAATCCTTTTCTTTGTGGCCCTTATAAAATTTAAGGACCCCTTATTCAACACTCATGGAGTGCATGCAAAGATTTGAGAGTGGTTGGATATGCGGGAGGGAGATCAGATTAGCTATTGATGTCTCTCATTAAGTTTATCTCCACGTCCGCGTGATGTCATCGATATAAATAGAGTCATGTGTCAGTCAACTCATGTCAGTAATAATAATAATAATAATAAACTTGGATGATAGATATAGTTCATCTTTTAGTCAGGTAACTGAACTCAATTAATTGATGTAAACTTCTTCTACCTTTTTAGGGCCAGTGGCAGTTCCGGGCTGAAGAACGAACTTGTCTATAAATTAACATCCTCAAAAGTTAAGATGAGATTTGTTAATTTTGGATCGGATGACGTGGTGACAACCAATAGGCACCCTTTTCTTTGGGTGATGTGGTAACCAAGTTGCAAAGATTTTAGTGGCCTTCCCTTCTCTATGATTGGCCGGTGGGAGATGTCAGAGGAAACCCACCCACACTCTCAAACGTGGGCTACCAATTTCAAAATTGTTGAATTATTATGGCTTTCGTCAAAGTTCCTTCAAGAAGCAACAGTAACGAGGAACATGCGTAATTATCACACACACCGTTGGAAGTGTAGAATTGCACCTCTATAATGTTCATATAGCTAGAATAATGGAATTCCATTTTGGAAATCCAAGACGTTCATGTTTCTTGTGGTTACAGGTGCATGATATAGTTGCCAAACACATGGAAAATATGAATAGGAAGAAATTAAAAGGAGAGGAGCACGAGTAATTAAAGAGGGAAGGTGCATGTTAACACTTTATCGTCAACGACTACTTTCTGCCGGTATCAAAATGTTAGCACGTGGGATACGTCAAAAGTTAGTTGTATCCTACGTAAGATTTGTTAATTCGGTCCTGCCGATATTATCGATATAATACGTTACGACACCCTATCACATTGTACTAGTTTATATCATCGTATGTTAAAAATAAATAATTATTTAATAAATATAAATTATAATAAAATATAATAAAAAATTATATGTAATGTACTTGTTCATAAGTGTGTTAGTTATATTTACGGTTAAAGATTCTAATCTTACAATTGATACGAACTTTTTACTTCTTTTTTCTAAAGAATAATAAAAAAATAAAGAAAAATGGTAGACCCCATGGGTTTCAAATTAACCTCAATTTCCACATTTCAAAGGAACGATCCGAACTAAACTATCCATAAAATTATATTTGATATAAAATAATATATATAATATTTAAAAGAAGATAAGTAACGTACCAATAACATATCACGTACTGATCGTATCGATTACCAGTTGATACGGTCCGATACATACGATATGAGACGTATCATACTGATTCATAAAACCCTCGTCTTACACGGTCGTTAAGACCCTTCCTTTTAGTGTGTATATATATATATATATATATATAAGAGAATGAGCCGATACAAGACATTTTATAAAAAAGTAAGTAGTATATAAAAAAAAGTTTGGGTACTTAACCTCTGAAATATTGAAACATAGGCATACTTTCGAGTTTCCATTCTTTCAAGAATCCAAGCTCATCATCTTTAATGCACACATGACCTTAGAGGATCAAAACACAAATAATTTTCAATCTACGCCCTTGCATGTTACCTTCCTTTTAATTATTGAGCTATTGTCCATTCTCTCGTACAAAAGAATGAACTATTTATCTCTGAAAAATTGACATGGATTAGAATTCACGAGGTGTTAAGTAGATCTAAAGGGGATATTGAATATATATATATATATATATATATCATTTCACATTATTGACAAATGATCGATAACAAAAAGAGTAACATGATGCATGTATTTAAACTAAAATACTAAAGCTAATATTGTATCGTATTCATGGATTTGCATGTCACATATATTTCTTAGATTTCATACGCACTATGAAGGTGTTTTGGGAGTAAAATCAGAAGAAAATGTTTTATCCTTCTTAAAAATGAAAACTATTGTGTCCTCGACTGATCTTTATTTGGTACTTTGCTGCTTGTGTTTTCATGGTGAATATTAAAGAATATCCAACACCATTTTGGTAATTTACACAAAGTTAATGAACCATTATCTCACATTTCTAAATGCACATTGTCAGTATTTTTAATGATATATATGTAAATGTAAATATACGAGTGATAAATCTATAACATTACTCTAACATTAGTTTATATGCAAAAGGCCCACGTAAAGAAAGAAAGATCATCCCTTGATGTACCTGTTAAAATACACCTAACTAATGATATATGTACAAAAGCACATATGAAAGTGTGTGATTATTAACGTTTCAAAAAGGCATCATGCATACAAACTGTAGGCTTAATTAATCATGTGGGTTTAATTATCCCTTGAATAAGAGAAATTAAAGGTTCCTACTTAGGTTGACTGCATTAAATTGCTGGTTTATTACTATGGTTAAAGTGTATCTAGCTAGCTATACATGAACACAAGAGCCTATATATGTTATCTTTTGTTTATTTTAGGAGACTTGAGTTTGCTGAAAATCTTCAAGTCTAATTATGTGGTCAGATGACTCTTAGAAAATGCAACCAAAAAAAGAAAAAAATACAATACCATGGTATCCCTTCCTTTTCTTTCTTCCTACCTTCTATCTAATAGAAAATATGGTGGATGAGGTGTGCAAATCATAGCCTCTCAACTTGATGAAAAATCAAGCCCAACATGTGGAATCTCATTTAATTTAAGTTCCTTACTAATTGAGTTTAATCACATCGATCTCCAATGAACATGTCTTCAGGAACACCGTCCATTCTCACCTTGTGCTTCCTGTCCCAAGAGTAGTCCAAGAAAAATAATGGAGGACACGAACGACATTAAGCATATAATTCGCTTGTTTGATAATCAAAATTTTCCTCCAATCTCTCTATCCACTCCCATTGTGGGCGTCTCTTCAGCAACCACTCTTGAATCAACCACGTCAAATGTCACCCTCTCTCATGTACATCCATTTCCAAGATGGACGAAATATAATAAGGCGAGCCAACCACGATTCCCATGCTCCTTCCAAAACAGAACAGGAAGTACATGTTGATTAGTAAATAGACTAGCTAGAAGGTTTCTTAGATAAGATGATTGAATTGGTTTGGACATTTTTAAGGGACATGTTGATTAGTATAAGGATGGCCATCCTCGGAGGGAAAGTATAGCTAGTGATCTTGAGAACATTGCAAGGAAGCTCAATGGCACTCGACTACTCGTGGGCAAGATGTCAATTTTTTTTTTTTTGGCTTCTTAATTTCTAACTCAAGTACTAAAGGTGAATCGACTATGCCGTGAAGTATGATTCAAGTTGCTTGTCTTCGAAGAGGCATTTTGGTTAATGGAGAGATTAGCATCGGCTTAGATATATAAACGGCACTTAAATATACAGTCCTACATTTAATGGGTATGCAAAATGCAGTTGTTTCATGGATAAATATGTAGTCTTACATTGAAAGGTTGTTTGGTTTATATATTATGAGTTATTATAGAATACTTCAAAAGATTGTACTTGTATGACACATGTAATGCCATATTTTATATTATTTTTTGCCATGTACATCAAAGCAAGCATCCGCCAGTCAAAGTTTAGGTTGTCTATATAAATTAGAACCCTAAAATATCAATATGCATTGTTCTGCAAATATATTTATAAGGTGACGCAAATACAGTCGTATGGGCTTGAACAAGTCTTATTAGGGATCTTAATCATTATTAAAATAACAGAATTCACACTATCAATCAGTCGAGTCAAAACTTTGAGAGAGAAAATTCAATCAAACTTATACAAATCAACAAAGACGTAACGTGGTGGTTCACACCTTCCCCCCCTTGGGGAAGGGCGTGCGTTTGACTCGTGTCTCTGAGACGCGTATTTTCTCATTAATCGCTCCCCCCTAAAAAATAGAGTACCTAAAGACATTCTTTTTTTTTGGTTGGATAACATTGAGGGGAATGGAGGACGAGATTCTGTAAATTATCTCTCGACGTCTTTGAAGAGGCGTCTGCACGTGCTCCCCTTATAGTACAGAAGAGCCTAGCAACCAAATGAGAAAATCTACCACTCTCACTGGCACTTGCAAGATTCATTCCAAAAAGTCTAAGTTATGCCTACCGCATGATTGCACAAAAAGGTGGCCCAAAAAAACCCTATCCTTTCTGACTTATTTAATCATCCCACCATTAAGTGCTGCGCCTGTCACCCCAAGAAAAGGGTACCACTCAAAGCTCTTCCTTTTGCACCCGCTCATCGTAATCACATGAGGCTTATCGATACCTCCGTTTTTTAATCCCATCTTTCCATTATGCTAATCCAATGTCGCCTTCCCTTCACTCGCACACTCTTCCTTCTATTTGTTTCTTCTTGGTCTTCTTCTCTGGCGAGCTTCCAAAACACAGGTCGGCTGACAACCCGAGCCCCACGGTTAGAACATAGCCCACCAAGATTAGCATACATACATATATATATATATATATATATATGCAAGCAACCTTTATGTCTTATCGTCTTCATCCCCCACAAAGTATGGCAAGTTGCATTAGAAAAAATGGAACCCCACCGCGGAGATCATTCCCATGTTAGTGGACTGACTTGGGTTGGCTTGCTTGGGTGAGGCTTTCTGTAACATATTTTTCCTGCCGAGGCTTTTCATGTAGGCCAAAGGCCACCCAACTCGCGCCGTTCCCTCAAACCACCCCTCCATTCCTGGGGGCTGGGGGTTCATGGAGAGACGAGCCCATTGTTTCAACCTCTAAACAGTTCTCCTCCTCCCCACAAAAGATGTCTTTTCAGACGATTTGCATACTGATGTTGTGTTTTCCTTTTATTCGATCTTCTTTGCAATCTTAAGTCAAGGGTGCTTGTTTCAACCTTCAGCACAGTTCCCCACCTCTCTCCAGCATCCCTATTCAGACGATTCACAGGGTGTGTCGTGTTTCTCTTCTTTTATGTTTATCTCTCTCTCTCTCTCTTATTCTTTTAATCAAAGGGTTCTTTCAAGTGTATACTGAGCGAAGACTTGATGAGAGGGACCCGGGTGGATCTCTTCTGGTTGACTACCAACAGTGCTCTGGCTGGTTGGAAAGCATCAGCAGGTTCATCACAAAAGTAAACAAACACATGGTGACGGGTGGAGGATTTCTATTTTGTGAGTGCAACAAAATGGGTGAGCCAAGATTGTCTTCCCACTTGATGGAAGTATGAACCAAATTGAAATGCTTTAGCGGCCTCCTCTTCTTCTGAATTTGCTCAGCAATTCTGAATTGGCCTCCATCTCATTACGTAGCAAGAGACTAATTAAAAGGTGAAACCCAACCCCCCCCCCCCCACCCCCACTAGACTGTGGACTAGCCTACTGTTTATGCTCTCTCAAAACATCTTCTCCCAACTAACGTACACAAAGTCTTCACTAGGGCCTATGATTGTTTTAAGCAAATGCCAGCCTATGTTGTATGGTATAGTGAGGGTAGCATTAAAAGCTTGTGTTGGCTTTAAGTGGATGCCTATCCACAACATGCATTATCTTGTTTAAAGTGCTCTAAAAGATGTTATTCCCTTGCTTCAGTGCTATGATCTATTGATTAGCATTTCCCTTTGTTTAGCTGTAGACCACTCTTCTAATTAGAAAACCCCTAAATCCATTGTGGAGACGTTTATCCGTGGAATGTCAAGTTTCCCTAGCTAGCTAGTTTAACTCATGGTTTAAACCAAGTACATATGTAGTCAAGCCTATTCCTCTTTCCCTAATTTCCTTTCGTCTCCTAAAGTGGGGTAAGCTATTTCTCCTACTACGCACGTACCGTCCAACTCTCCTCCCCGGCTCATCCTTAGAAGTAGATAGATAGATGACACTGATCAGTCGACACCAAATGAAGGGCGGGGATATATATATGTAACTCATCTTATTTGCATCTTAAATCTGATAAACAATGGGTTAAAGAGTGAGGTAGATCAATATCACAATAATTACAAAATTGCCACTGTGGAGAAAGTACGTACTGCAGCTTTGAAAATTTGAAGTGTAGATTTACATCAATCTTGAAGCATATATAGCCATACAACTCAAATCACACAAAAGGTTACGAGTAATTTTTAGAGAGATAATAATGTAAAATATAAACTTAATTGAAAGGTTGTTATATAAAAATTATTATTAAACATAAATTTAAAAAATGTTTTTAAAAATATATTATTAAAATATATCACTGTATAAATTGAAATTATGTAAAAATATCATTTTTATTTACATTTCTTTTTGTAAAAAATTTGTAAAAAAAAGCATGCTTAAATGACATTTGTATACTATTTAAATTAATCTAATAATATACTTAAGGTCAGAAATACTTTTTTTACAAATTCACCTCTAATAATAATTTTCATTAAAAAACTCCTGATTTAATTAGGTCACATCACAGCCTACGAAATCATGCGTACGAAGGTTACAACCAAAGTCCCTCAATTAATTGTTGGCTCAAAGCGGTGTGGTCAGTATTTATGTTCCCACATGTCTTTTATTTTATTAATCTCACCAACCCAAAAGGATGGGCAAGGGGGAGAGTAACGGAGAGATCCGGCACTCCTCCACCTTCCACACGTACCGGTCGCAGAATATTGGTGGCCTTCTTTTTATTACCCATAATAATTAGTAGCCATTATAAAGTAATGCCGATCAGCGTACTTGTAAATCACGAGGGAAAGAAAAGAATTCCAGAGTTCATGGGAACTTTGCGTAAATCATGGACGGATATGGGAAGTCCGCGTGCACATGACGCCGTAGAGGAAACGTACATGCGTGGAGACATTTTATATTTCTTCATACCACTTGATAATATATATATATATATAGTGGGGAGAGAAAATGTATCTTTTCGTGTCTATCTCTCTCTAAAATATAAAAAGGAGATTTTGAATATTAAATTTAAAAAATTTACATTAAATATGTTTGTCTCTCCTATGTTCTCCACTTAATTTCAACTATCTGATAATTGGAATTCACTTGAAAAAGTGAAACTAAATACGTCCTAAGATTGCAAACCAAGCTAGATTTTATCAGGTTCCGATTCAGATCCGTATCCTTTTAATCCGATATTATCCATTTATCTGATCTATCGGATTATCCAGACATGATTCAGATAAAATCTATTTAATAAATAGACTTAAAATGTCTAATAAACTAAATCAATCTATAATATATAGATCACTCTAAATAATTACAATAAATGCAGCCAACTTTTTAAATAATTATATAAAAAAGTTAATATTAAAATCATCCTGTATCCGCTCCGGCTCCGCATGTTATCAGTGTAAAATTATATGCTCCATATCCGGATCATAAATGGAGCGGATACTAATTGTTCAGTTAAGCTATCCAGACCGATGTGGAAACGCCATATCCGCGCTTTATCGGCTCTGTTTGCAGCCCTAACTGAAATCGCGTGGCGCCAAATATTTCTTTCTCTTCTAAAAAATGAGGCAAATGGGCCCATTTCCGATGCCTAGTTGGTTTCACAGGCCCCGCGTGGGCCTTTTTAGGTGACGCTACAGTGTCTCTCTCTCTCTCTCTCTCTCTCGCTCTTCAAGGTTTTGATGAAACGTGCAGGTCGGGCCTTCGACAAGCCCACGTACGTTAAACAGGCCCTTGGGGGTGGTGAGTTAGGTAGTGTTTGCCCGTAGGGGATGGGTGTGGATGGTTTGTAGCACCACCCCTAAGGAAGGGGAAGATGAGAGGAAAGACCTAATTGTGTGGTTCTTCACCCTCTCCGCCTGTTGGTTGATATTGGGTCTTGCCGGATGCAGGTGGCGGTTAGGGATTATCTGCACTCGAGGCACCTCTGTGGCAAAGCTCCCATTTAGCAAGACGACGCCACACGGGAGCTACTGTGATCAGGTACATGGTTCGGTGTCGACACTGTTGAAATCGATTCGAACTTGAGATCTAAGCATGAACCCTTCAACCCACACTCCTAGGGCACTACGGTACACTACGGTATAATATGATACGGTATTATACCGTATCATACAAATATAAATTCAATATGATCGGTACGATCGGGACCGCCAAACCTTACCCTTGATGCACTTTATCTGCCCCCATAGGTATGTATATATATATATACGCATATACTTTGTTGATTAAGCTAACTCAGATGCCAATGGCTGCAGTGTTACTACTACGTACGTGTGTCATATATGCCTGCTCCATGTGAGCAGTGGAAGGGGAGTCCTGATGGGCATTGCAATATTGCAACTGAGCAAGATTGACGTGTGCAGGCACTTGAGGAAAGCAAAAGGTTTGGATCCACAAGCCAATTAAAAAGCTGATTAATTACCAGTTGCTAATGTTATATATATATATATATATATATATATATATTATTGTTTAATGGTTTTCTGGAAAGGTTAAAAGAAAACGGTTTGGTTGCATCTGTAGCAGCTGGAAGGAACGTCAATGCCTCCAGTGCACTTATTTAAAAAAAAACGGTTTGGTTGTGATCGATCCTGTGTGTCAAGCAAACCCTCTTGTTCAATTCTGTTTCTTCTAGATTAATTAAAAAAAGGAAACGAGCAAGACGTGCTTTAATTTGAAACGTAGCATGCATAGAAATAGAAGTCCATGCACAAGCTCTTTCAAACGAATGCATGCACAATTTATGTATGTCTAGCAAACAGGTGTAAAAAAAATAAATTTTATATCATTCCAAGGTTTCATAATTAAAGAAGCAAACATAACAAATAAAAAGAACCCAATTAAGTCGGATTTTCTATATACTCGGGCGAGAAACGAGGCCCGTACGTAGAGTGCAGGTGATCAACGATCAAGATGGGGAGAGAGATATATATATATATAGAGAGAGAGAGAGAGGGACAGGGAGGGAGATTGTTGTTTCACATACTTCAAATTAGTAATCTTGCAGTGGCAGGAGAGTGCCAAAGGCAATCGGGTGTACCGTGTAAAATTCGAGCAGACTTCAACTTAGTATTAGTTTGGTGGAGTAATTATTTGAATAAGATATTTGACAAATAATTCAATCGAATATCATGATCTGATTAATAATTGAATATGAATTAAGATATTAGAGTATCCGTGTCAGATATTATCCGACTTACTAATATGAACCTTTAGATTTCTTATTTTTTTCATGATATTTCTTTAAAAATTTTCATTTAAGTGTACCTTTATTTTCATTATTATTTTAAGATGATTGTTATTTGTTAATTAATAATCATATTTTATATTTTTAATATTTTTAAATTATATATACATTTTTAAAATTAAATAATTATGAATACATACCATATTTTTTTATCTAATCGAATAGTAAGATATATTCGAATTCGGATAGTATACGTCGATTTCAAATTCGAATAGTGACAAAATTATATATTAATAGGACGTGTCGGATTCAAATACATGAGTGATAATAATCAAATAGGATTCAAACATCACACTATCTGCATGCCCTGTGTTTAAAACCTAATTAGGTGTTTTTTTTGGGAAATTGTACAGGCCTAATCAGGAGTGTGCAGGACGATATAGGAAAAGGTAATTTGGACATAATGTAACTACACTGCTTGGTTTAGATTCGTGAAGAAATGGCGATGCTACCATCTTCCCTTCTTGTAAAGGAATCTGAAGACTGATCCCAAATTAGATCGAAAAGACTGAAGAATTGCTTTGTAAAACTGCTTTCTAAAGCAAGTATTCTATTATATACAATACTGCACTGGAATCCGAGAGGCAGACCTTACAAGGGGGTTTTCTGCGACACTCTAGTTTTGTTGAATCCACAAAATCACGGTGTTTGAGATACAAGGATCCAGGGTCATAAGCACATGAACCACAATTCATTTAAGCAATACGGGACTATTGTCTAAGGACTATGCCCAAACTCCAACACTCCCTCTCACGGTCAAGATGAGCCGTGGACATTAATTGAATGGAAGTGACAAGAAGAGTTGGGTCATTTGACTTGCTCTGATACCATGTTGAATCCACAAAACCGCGATGTTGAGATACAAGGACCCAGAGTCATAAGCACATGAACCACAAATCATTTAATCAATACGGGACTATTGCCTAGGGACTATGCCTAAATTCCAACATTACCCTCAACCATGAAATCTGTCCCAAATTCATCCACATGCATGATTCCCCGTAGGAGTTAATGTCCACGGTCATCATAGTAACAAAGCCTTGGACCTCAAAATTTCATGACCTTGAGGCTTGATGCTGGGGCATGTCTGGAAAAGACATTAGTAGCTCCTTAACAGTAACTGATATTATATCACAAATATGTACCCCAACAGAGGAGACCATGACATTCACAGGATGATAATCAACTTCCATATGATAAATCCTCTTGACAGTTTGCTTTTCACAAGGTTCTAGGAACATTTCACCATAATCTAGCAGCAAGGGAGGAGTCCATTCATTCATCATCGTAGGAGACATGGAAGTTCGTGGTGCAGCCTAATGCATCGGTGTCCTCAGCTCCGCAACAATCGTAAAACTTCGCAGCATATGGAGGATCATCTGGTCCGAGTTCATAGTACCTTCGGTAATTATACAATGTGAAATGATCAGTCTCAACTCTCAAGTCTCAACTTGAAACTTTTCAGTTAGTAAAAGAAAACATTTTAGGTGGATATGATGGAAAAAAGTGACTCACAATGAGGTAGAAACTCACAAATTGTCACAGGGTAGGCACTGAAAGCTTAGTCATTTTGATAATTAATAACAATGCCCATATATCAAATAAGGTAAGAGTCATTGCACTCAATGGATTACATTCGCTAGGCAAAGCAGAGCCACCAAACACATTATTTTTGGAAGAAAGTACTTCTTGAGAGAGAGAGAGAGAGAGAGATTTGCTATCTTTGACTGCTCATTACATTCTTCATATTGAAATTAAGACAGTTCCACAGAACTAGAAGTGATCTACACGGTTGCTTCTGCACCTGCATCATTCATGTGAAAGTCCTGGCATTCTTTGTCTGCTTCTTCTAATCTTCATGCCAGGCTGCAAGGAGGATTAGAGGCTTACACGGTTAAGAGGATTATACTTTCACTCTTTTGTGCAAAGATCACATCACATGTCCTCAAGGGAAACTTAAAGTTGTAATGTTGAAAAGGAATTTGAATACCACCAGCCCCTGAAATTGAGATCAAACCCTATATTAAAAGACAAAATGATAATGCAGAAGCAACTCCAGGCTACATTCCAAACCTATAAGTGGGACTGTTTTGCATTGTATACCCGCATGAAATTCAGTATTACACTCAATTAAATCTGCTGTCACCAAATAAGCCCATAGCGTAATCTTCAGTTGGAAATCAGTCAATGTCGGGACAACTTAGGATAAAAGCAATAGCAAGATTGCCATGACTTGGACAGGCAAAAGGCTCCTGAAATTAGAGAAACACAGCCTCTAGCCATCTTGGACACTGTTGTCACACAATACACAAGACCACTCGTTTCAGATCTCCCTTTTCTGAAGATAGAATCGTCTTGTCCTTCTAATGAGAAAAAGGATTTACAGTTCGGGAATCACAGTTTCACAAGATCTATGACATCTAAATAAGCCAAACTACGGTGAAGGTGAGTTTGGTTCCAAGATCCATTAAACTCACCAGTTGTTTTTGTTTTTTGCTGCTTCCCATATTTATATCATCAAATATATGTTTCATCAATTGACAAACTGAGGAGGAAGCCAATCAGAACATGAGACTACTGTAAGCAAACCTTAACTGCAGGTGTATCTCTCCATGTCCTTATAGATTGGGTACTTCTCAGACCTGCTGCAAATGCCTTCTAGCAAAACCTTGTCAAGCCCACAGTCACAGAGAGAAGGATGAAGAGGATGCAAAAGTCCACTAGCAGCATGACAAAAAACACAGTGAGCAGAGCGAGAGGGCTATGTCACCATATCCAACACAAGAGTGTTGACAACAAAGAGAGAGCATGCCCAGGCTCTGACTACTTGTGGCAAGTGCGAGCCACTTCAAATGGTCCTTCAAGAGGGCAGGGTGGACCGTGGTTCACAGAACAAGCCTGTTAAGGCCAGACCAGCCAAAACCAGATCAAAATAGGCCGACTCCAATCTAGCTTTTCTCATTTATTAAGGTCAGAGTATGGCAGTTCTCTAAGTTTAGGTTTTCCTGTAATTTTTTTAATACATAATGGGGTGCTTCATTGATGCATTAACTATGTGTATCGGTAGCAATTTTGATACAGCTACTAACAACATTCAATAGCAGCTGCCTGGTTATGTTCTATCAATTTTGATATTCATGTATTAGAAGAACATGCTGTTATAATACAAGCCTGAACACATTCAGAATGTTACAATTTAAGCACTGAGAACATCAAGATCCCCCCTCCTCAAGTTGGCATATAGAAAACTGTCTTCTTGGTGATGCAATTTAAGCTCACGCAAATAGCACCAATGACAAAATGTTGTGCTACAATTTACAAAGAATTTACGGAAGAGATGAAGTGTTACAGGTGTATGCTCTGTCTTCACGGGCACCTATCAGCCAAGGATTGAAATGAGAACACTAATACCATTCAAGATCAGAAAGGCATTTAATGAAAATTGAAGAGTTGCGTTAAGCAAAACACATGGAACCCACAGGTGCCCTCTAACCAAAAGTCAATCAGCATCTTCCTAATCTGGAAAAGGGAAACTTCTGAATTTAACTTTCCTAATCCGATTCTGGATTGTTGGAATTGGGTTGGAAATCAGACATCCAGCCTTCTGCTGGACAACACTCCTGGCAACCTCAACAAAGGTGGACAGCAGCTGAATCATCGAAGTTGATAATGCTCTGGCGATGGAAATTACCATGCACAGGGAATCCTCATGCACCCTAGAACCCCTTCTGCAAACTACAGCTTGCACATGGAACCATAAATTAGACGTGCCGTCATAGTAGCGACACAGACCTCGACAATTAGAAAGGAAAGACATGAGAACTATAATCGGTTTGATCTCCCCAAAAGCATCAGACCCGAAATAAAAAAGAAAACGACGAAAAGAAAAGAGCCGGTCAGAGCATTGCGTTTCGCTCTAATTTAATCAACAAGCACGCCAAGTCCTGTCGGACGAATAGCGTCAAAAGATTGAAACTTTAGATAACATATGCTTCGCTTTGTTTCCGGGTTCTGATCAACAGGTCAGCAAAGAATTACTCGTGAGAAGGGGAGGGGAAAACGCAGCCCGAAAGAGAAGGATCCGTTCTTCTCATACATCTACAGTGTTCATATATCTTCTCTTATCTTGCAATTATCTGAGAATTTTGAGAGGCCAGAAGGCGTGCAAGATAATGTAACGGAACCATGGAGGAAAGTAACAGCGGAGGCGGACACAGCGATTGGGGCCAAACCTCTTCTGATCGTCGTGCCGGCGGGAGACGAAGAAAGAAGGGTGGAATCTGCAGGAAGACGAGGTGTTGGAAGAAGGGTCGAAGAGCGCCTTGCAACGCTTGCATACCTTCTCTTCCACCCTCTCTGCGTTCCCCTTCTTCATCACCGCCTCTCCTCCCATCCCTCTCTCTCTCTCTCTTGCCGTGGGTTCCAATCACATGAAAGACTAAAAAATAACAAGTATAACATGAAAAAAAAGGGCCTCATTTTATGATGGAGTCATCTTGAAAGAAAAGGATATTCGGTCTTCCATGGTGATGATCATTCATCTGGCTATTTTTTTCATGTTCATCGAGCATTGTATTAATGTTCATAAATGCAAAATTAAGTATATAGCTGATCATATACTTTTGACCTTACGTGTACGAATATATTATTTTACTTTTATAACACATAATTTTGCATCTAGCTAGTAACTATCGAAATTTCATATAATATCATTGTCCTTCATCAACATCAAGACTAATTTTTAAAAAAGACACGTTTGAAAGCAACATCTTGATATAACGACATTTCTAGAAAATATATCAATCTCATTAAGAATTTTGTGAGGTTAAGCGTAGATAGTACAGTTTTCCAAGTACGCAATTTTTCTAGAAGACGCCTTCAGAAAATCTATGTAATTTAGTTGGAATAGCATTTTTAGAAAGTCGCTTGATACGAAGAGTAACGTTCGTAAGATTATCTTTTGATGTTTTTTTTTTAAAAAAGAGAGAATTTTTTAAGGAAGATTTGCAAAACTAAACGTAGGTGCTGTATGTATAAGTACAGAAATATCACTCTTAAATATAAAAAAATCTCTGTGATTATTTGTCATCTAACTACAGAGATATTGAAATTATTTTTGCACTTTTGTTCACATAGTAGGTTACTTTATACTAATAATTACCTAATGACAAGTTACAACGTCTAATGGCAAAGATATCTTTGTAGTGAGCTTGTATTGATTATTATAAACATAATAGTGTCATTTCTGTAATTATGCACGTTAAAGAGTTATTTCTGTAAAAATCTAGTTATTTATTTATTTAGTTGTACTTCTCTTCGTTCTCATATATACTGTTTTCCTAAACTAAATCTAACTGAATTAAGGATCCTAATTGGCATGCATCGCCATAGCTGAGGCCTAGTATTAGATACTAATTAATAATAGGAGGGTGACTAAGATGACATAAAGCAAGAAGCTTCAACTAGGATGCTACGGACTAATAGTTGGCGGGGAGTCAAAAGACATATCATTAAATAAAAATTTATAAAAAAATAATTATTAAAAATATATTAACAGACCTATCATTACGTCAATTTAAATAATGTATAAATATTATTTAAACGTTATTTTTTTATTTTTTAACAAAAATAAGTGACATGTCTATAAATGAATATAATATTTTTACATAATTTAAATTTACATAATGATATATATATTAATATATTTTTAAAAAAAATTTATTTAACAATATTCTTATGTAAAAAAATTCTAAAATAAACATCAGACGCTCACTATGAATTTGCATCACATTAGAAAATAATGTGCACAGTATGTAAAGAATAAACATATAGCAGGAGAACAGAAGATTGAGCTGAGAAAGAATACCATGCATTATTAGTTCTTAATTTGTCTCTTGGGATAAGGGATAGCAACACATGCATACCCTTGCACAACACTATAATTATGAACTTGCATCATGTACCTAATAAGAGGATAGCCAGGACAAAGAAGTCACCGTCGATCATTTAAAAAAGAAAAATCCCATACAATATTTTTCAAAAAAAAATTGTATAACTCTACTTTCTTCAAGAAATTGGCCATGTCACATCACTAATAAGAAAGAAAACGTTGTAATTTTACCGCATTAATTAACATCTTCGTTTTGGCAACGAATTTGATTACATATCTCGGATTAATTATAGCTACCATAGGCAAAGCATTGGTCGCACAGCATTAAAGAATATTTTATTAATTTAATCTTGTAAAATTCTTCCTTCGTTAACATATTAAAACGATACTTGCATACATGAAGCATTTTAACTTCTCTCGGGGGGAAAAAAGGTGCTTAGTTAAGAAAAAGTAATCTTGGGTGCGACGTCAAGCGCATTATCACTGCAATAAAAATTGATATCAGTGAAAAAAAATTTAAGACGGATTATTCAGTTGTAAAATAGTGATGGATTAGCAACCGAAAAAAATCATCGTAATATTATAATTTATATATTTTTTGAGATGAATTAGCGACAAAATATTTTCATCGTAATTTTACAACATATTTTGTGACAGATTTACATCAAAAAATATATAAAAATTAGAATGAAGAGATGAATTTACGACCGAGATAAGATCCATTGTAAATCTATTTTCATTTTGACGCTAGTTTAGAGAATTTGTGATTAATTATAGAGGGATTTGCGACGAAATCATTCTGTCGCAAATATTTAATATCTTTCGATCGCCCTGTCCTTTCTCGATCATAGTCACTCTCTTCTTACCCTCTCTAATGGCCGATGACACCACCCCCCAGCCGCTGCGACGTCTATCGCCGTCGTACATCGCCTGATGTCGTCGCAGTTTGTCCCGCTACGTCTGCCATCACTGTTGACGTCAGTAAGTCACCCCCACCCTTTGTTGATTTTTTTTTTTTAGGGGATTGGGGAGCAAGGTGGGGGGGATTCCGACTGACTGTAGCGACGGGGATTCTGGTCAGCGGGGAGGAGGTGGAGGGTGTAGGGTTTGGGTTTAGGATTTGCAGGAGGAGCTGAAGGGGGGTGATCGAGGCTGCGGGGAGGGGGGGTCCAGCCAACTGTTGGTTGGGGCTTCAAGCCGGCGAGGAGGGGATGGAGGGTGTGGGGGAGAGAGGGAGAGAGTAAGAAATTAAGTAGGCAGTGGGCAGCGACTAGGGTTGTCCGGGTAGGGGGCATTCATGCCTGGGGGATCAGGGGAGGGGGGGTCTGGAGGAAGGTGTTTCAGGCAGAGGGGAGGGTCCGGTGTCCATGGTGGGGGCCTTGTTGGTTGGGAAGGGTAGGGGTGGGGGACTGCTAGTCAGAGGGACAGGGGGGCCAAGATAGGTGGGGGATAAGGTCTATGGTAGGAGGGGCGGGGGAGAGGGGTTGTCGGGGTGGGGGTCTTACCGACGGGCCAAGGGAGAGGGGATGCCAGGGTTGAGGGGGGACGACGAGGTGGGGGAGAGGGACTGCCACGGTGAGGGTGGCTACAGGGGTGGGGGAGAGGGGCTACCAGGGTGGGGTTGGCTACTGGGGTGGGGGGGAGGGGCTGTTGGGTGGGGATCTGGCCAACGGGACAAGGGAGAGGGGCTACCGGGGTGGGGGTGGCCAACGGGGAGGGGGAGAGGGATGCCGAGGAAGGGTGGCTGCTAGGGTGGGGGAGATGGGATGTCGGGATGGGGGGTGGCTGCTAGGGTGGGAAAGAGGGGCTGCCGGGGTGCGGGTCTAGCCGACGGGGTGTGGGAGAGGGACTGCCAAGGTGGGGGTGGCTACTGGGTGGGGGAGAGGGGCTGTCGGGATAAGGGTGGCTCCTGGGATGGGGGAGAGGGGCTTTCAGGTTGGGAGTGGCTGCTAGGGTGGGGGAGAGGGGCTATCGGGGTGATGGTGGGTATTGGGGTGGGGAAGAGGGGCTATCGGGGTGGGGGTCCGACTGATGGGGAGGGGGAGAGGGGCTGTCAAGGTGGGGGTGGCCAACGGGGTGGGGAGAGGGGCTACCAGGGTGGGGGAGAGGGGCTCAAACGTAGACCTGTCAACGGAGCGGATACAAAGCGAATACATGATTATCCGTATCCGCTCCGTTTTAAAATTCGAATTATCCGAATTTGATCCGCTATCCGATAAATTATTATATTATTTATCAGTATTCGATTTAAATTAAAATTTTGAATTATTTGAATTATCTGCTCCGCTCCGATTCAAATTCAAATGTATATAAAATACAACTATAAAATGTCAAAAGTATATAAAATACAATTATAAAATGTCAAAAATATATAAAATAAACTCTAAATTAAAATACAACTATAAAATGTCTAAAATTTTTTATAATATTATTTATTTTATAATATATTATTTTAAAATATGTATTATATGATATATAATATTACAAACGGATATTTTATAAAACAAATATTATTATATCCGTATCCGCTCCGATTCAAATTCGGATATTATCTATATCCGAAAAAACGAATACGAATTCGAATATTATCTACTAATACGGATTCGAATTCGAAGCGGATCCGGATAATATCCGAATCCGTTGACAGGCCTACTCAAACGTCGCTCATTTGTTCTTTCATATAATGGATAAGTAACGGCCCCTCAAACGTCGATCGTTCCTATAATAGATTTATTATAAATGGATATAGATTTCACACTAGAGAGTTGGACAAAATAAGTCAACGTAGAATAATGTCGTGTGTGTTAAAGGTAGTACTTACAATGAAGATTAACTTGACTATTATGGTAATCTTGAAGAGGTCTTAAAATTGTAGTATTTTGGACAAGAAAATCATATATTTTTATTTAAGTGTCATTAGTTGGATCTTAATTTTATTTAAAATGACACAACATATAGGGTTGTCGTTATAAAACATAGATCTAAATTGAGTACATGCGAACTGTTAATTTTAACTGCACAAACTCAGCAAGTATATTATATAAGATATCCATCATCCAAGAATAATGACCGGTGGACAGTTTGAAAGGTTAATGTAAGGCTTTTCCTCGACTATGAGTTAGGTTAGTTTGAAGCTATAGAGGAGGAAGACAATGTCAATTATTTTCAATCCGACTAGGCTCATGCTGTAGAGTTACTTCTTCTACACATTTTGAATTTAGTGAATCTTAGGAGCAACTCTATTTATGTAAGGAGAATGAAGTGAAAGAGATCGATCCACGTGAGCTAGAACAAGTCGGTGGAGAGTCAATGGATTTCATTGTAGAGGTGGAAGAGTCCAATGAGGAGGAAGAGCTTGCTAGTGATGAAGATGAAGTCGAAGATGAGATTGAGTTAGGTGTCTTCTCGTTGTCTGAAAACAAAATGAATATTATTTGAAAATTTTGAAAAAAAAAATATTGTAAGAAATTTCACATCCTCTCATTCTTTATAATGAATGATGTCAATCTTTTTTTATTTGTGTAACTAATATGTATGATTTTTATGTTGTCAATGAACATATGGTTCGAGGGGCACGATCATGATCTTCTGCCTCGACTGGGAGGGGATGGAGCAGTGGGAGGGGGTCCAGTTCCTTCTCTTTGTCATCTACTCTGGGGACATGTACGTTTATTTAAGTTTCTAGCTATATGCTTACTGATAGTATGTCTGCTTATGTAATTTAATTCTTACAGCCTCAAGTGAGAGAGGAGGGGGTCATGGGAGGGGCTCTGAAGGCTCCACTTTACCACCTACTCCAGGGACAGGCATGTATGTTTATGTTTCCATCTATATGCATATTGATAATATGTCTGCTTATGTCATTTAATTCTTATAGTTTCGAGTGGAAGGGGAGAGAGTCAGGGAGAGACTCTGGAGGCTCCTATTTGCCATCGTCTCTATTAGTTACAGGTATGTCTATTCAAATTTCTAGGTATATATGTATTGATAATATATTCTGCTTATGCTATGTTATTCTTATAGGCTCGACGTTGGACACTACCCTGACACCAATCGTGCAGGGCACACTACTGTCACTGTCCACCTATACAGATATCTTTTAATTTAGTCTCATTTTAATTCAATAGTTTTTTATATACAGTTGATTAATTATTCCAATTATGATTATTGTAGTTGCATCATACATCGGGGAGAGAGCCCTGCCTACCAAAGCTCCATCAATGACAGATGATGTCGACAGCGTACATGGGGCCACTGATATGGACATTGATGACGGGCGCCAGGAGATCTACATAGAGGACGGGTTGAGAGGGTAAGTATATTTCATGAATTATACTCGTTATCTATCCGTCAATTGTATAATTATCTCCAATTGTATGATTCGTAATTGCATAAAGAAACTTGACATATAATCGATATGATCAGGCAATTTATTCCCGAGGGGGCAATCTAGTGGAAGGATTCCCCAATTGAGGTTTCGGACTCATTGTTTACCAAATTCATGGCATGCAATTTAATCTTTTAAATTACACCTTTCTCAACTATTGATTTTAGTTTAATGACTTAATAAATATAAACTTTTTTGTAGGCAAGGTATCGCTTCAGGAGCATGTCGGACGAGGCCAAAGCTCAGTATGTTTTGGAGCAAGTTGCAAACAAATGATTGACCGACTCGTTAAATAAAGCTCGGAAAAAAGGCGGCGAGGACGGATGACGCAGAGGTTTAGAAGGAACACTTTCTAGGTTTCAAGCTCTGTCGAGACCAGCACCTTCACTACGAGCCCTTTGGATCTGCGAGCGACAATGGAATCATAGTAGAGATGGACGCGTGATTCACATCTCACCTCCAGGCTCAGGAGTTGCGCATCATGAAGACAATAGTAAGCATGATGGCCCCCCTTTACTCTCAGATGGGGATGCATCCTCCCCAAGAAGCATTGTCATCCTCGTCACACCCCCTCAAGTGAGTACCATACTTGTTACACTTTTTAATTTGTAAATTTTGACTTACAGTACTATTATTTAGTTGAAAAAAATTCAATTGAAAACTAAGTTAGTTCAAAATAATCGCTTTAGGATAAACTAGAAAAGTTAGATTTTGGGGTCCAATATGTAAACTTCCGATCAGATCAGTCTGTCGATTGTTCCAACACGACCGAAGAGGTGAGAGACCTTTGTGAGCTAACAGAATCCAAGTCCGATTCCTAGTTTGAGCTCGGCGCTCAAATTACCCATTTATGAATAAAATTAGTTTAAAATCAAAGATGACGGATTCAAGGAGTCAAAAAACTAAATTATTAGTCTGATCGGTGTGTTCATTATTCCAAGACGACTAGGACAGTGATAGTGACTTATGAGAACTGACGGAATCTAAATCAGATTACTAGTTCGGACTTGACACTCAAATTACCAATTTATGGATTAAGTTAGTTTAAAACTGAAGATGTCGGGTTCTGGGGTCAAAAATATGAAAATTCGATATGATCGGCGTGCCAATAATTTCAACACGATCGAAGTGATGAAAGTGACTTGTGAGAGTTCACAGAATCTAAATTGGATTCCTGTTTGGGCTCGGTGCTCAAATCACCCACTTATGAATTAAATTAGTATAAACTAAAGATGTCGGGTTCAGAGGGTCAAAAATTTTAAACTAGTCTGATCAGTGTGTCGATTATTCCAACACGACCGGGACAGTGAAAGTAACCTATGAGATCTAACGGAATCCAAATCAAATTTCTGGTTTAGACTCGGTGCTTAAATCATCCACTTATGAATTAAGTTAGCTTAAAACCGATAAAGTTCGGTTCGAGAGTTCAAAAATTTGAATACTGGCCCGATCGATGTGACAATTATTCCAACATGATCGGGGCAGTGAGAATGACTTGTGGGACATGACATAATCTAATTTATGGATTAAGTTAGTTTAAAACTAAATATGTCGGGTTCGAGAGTCGAAAATATGGAAGATCGGTCTGATCGGTGTGTTGATTGTTTCAACACAACCGGGTGGTGAATTTGACTTGTGGGAGTTCACGGAATTTGGATTGGATTGGATTGCTGATTTGGGCTCGGCACTTAAATCACCAACTTATGAATTAAGTTAGTTTAAACCAAAGATGTCGGGTTCGGGAGGTTAAAAATATGAAATACCAGTCCGATCAATGTGTCGATTGTTCCAACACGATCGGGATAGTGAAAGTGACTATTGGAACTAACAAAATTTAAATCGGATTCCTAAGTTGGGCTCGACGTTCAAATCACCCACTTATGAAATAAATTATTTTAAAATCAAAAAAGTTTGGTTCGAAAAAGTCAAAAATTTAAAATACTGACCCGATCGGCGTGTCGATTATTCCAATATAATCGAAACGGTGAGAGTGACCCGTGGGAACTAACGAATCCAAATTGGATTCTCAGTTCGTGCTTGATGCTCAAATCACCGATAAGTTAGTTTAAAATCAAATATGTCAAGTTTCGAGGTCGAAAATTTGAAATACTAGTCTGATTAGTGTGTCGATTGTTCTAACACAACTGAGGTAACGAGACACCTATGAAAACTGATGATGTCCAGGTAATAATTCTTATTTTTAATTTAAAAAAATATTTATTTTAATTTATTTATTAAGAACTCTATTTCATAAGACACATCTAATATTCTTTTATTTTTATTTTTTAATGTGGGAGGATCCTACTACACATCCATATGACGGCGATAGATAAGACGATGGCGTGGAGGAAACACATGATATTTCTTGATTTTTTAGAATAATTATGTAAACAAATAGTACTTTTTAAAATATTGTATTTGAAGAGTTTTAGATATTATTTTAATGATGACAGTGTGTATTTTTCATTGTTCGATGTGTGATATTTTCTGCTTTTATGTAAACAATTTTTATATTTAAATAAAATATTTTAAAATAAGAAATAATTAGTGACGGATGGGTCCGTCGCTAATTAAAATTACAGAAGATAGGCTAGCGATGAATTAACGGTGGATTAGTGACGAAGTGGCTTAATGATAAAAAAGAATTTGTCTCGAGTCTGTCGCTAACCAAAGTAAAATTAGCAAGGACAACTTAGAGACAGTAAAAGTTATCGCTAATCCATCTCTATTTTAGTAACGGATTAGTGGCGGATTAACGTCGCGACAAAAAAATTTTCATCTCTAATCAGTCACTAAGCATAGAAAAATTAGTGATGGATAATTATATTTAGAGACGGCATCATACGTTGCTAATCCATCTTTAGCGATGAATTATTTTTGTCGATAAATTATAGTTAAAGATGGATTAATGACGAAAATTTTTCGTCTTTAAGATGTTGTGATCAAATGATTTGGAGACAGAATAGTGTCTCTCGCTAATTAATAAGTAAATTTTAACGATGAAGATTATCCGTCCCTAATCAATTGTTAATTCACTGCTAATACTTTTTATGATAGATTAGCGATGGATTATGTTCGTCGCTAACGATACCTTATCCTGTAGTGTGCTTGCTTAAACGCGGTATCATACGGTGCACACGATCTTCCTTACAAGGGTAATAGAATACGTAGAGCACAAATTTCGCTTTGATCTTAATTTCGTAGGGTCAGTAGGCAGTATTGCACATGCATGGATACCCTAACAATTTATTAAGATGTGTTTATATATGCCACGATCATTAAAAGGAGTAATTATCACCAAGGGAACTACATCAAAATATCGTTTACAAACTGTATAACTCTCAAGTACCCTCATACTCGAAGCGATACGACATTTTACGTGGCTTTCTAACCAGAGACTGCCTGTAAGGATGATGAATTCTCTACACTTACAAGAGAGTGGGTTTTTGAGATAACAACATATATAAACTTTTCATCATCTACATGCACACATGTTGAAAGTCGCCGAAGACCAGGAAGATTTAAAAGCAACTCTCAAATGGACATAATTTTCTCAAGGTCTATTGTGATTTAATCTCTTTATTAAGTCATCATGTGCATAATATATAGTTGTCTCAAACTTGTAAGGATGCCAAGTGCCTCATTAAGGCTGAAGCTTGTTCAACTGTGCCTATATATATATATATATATATATATATATATATATATATATGAAAATCAATCGAGTCCTATCTGAATCAGCCTATCTGAATCAGGTTAATTTCTCACCCACAACGATAAACCCTGAAAACCACATGCATGTAAATTATTCCCCCGAACCAACATAATTCTGTATCACATACCTCATCAATTGGACTAAAAATATCAATCGAAATCGTACGGCCCATGAATGTGATCAATAAGTAGATCACTAAACAATGATATCATGAGCAAGCAAAATATCCTATGTGGGACCATTATTAATTAAGGTGTGATAATTCACTATACCTTTGTCGACAAGAGACCATGCATGATGCTTCCTATTACGAGGAGAACCAAGTAATGCATGTTGTGGAGGGGACCTCCTTCTCCAGTTGTGGAGGGGACCTCCTCAATTCTCTAGCTACATGGGTACCTTCCGGAGAAGGCAGGAAGATAGAAGCCTTATAGATGCTTCTGTACTATGATTAACTGCACGGCCGAATAATGGCGTTTCCTCTGAGAGCTGGAGTTCTGCAGGGGGGCATTCAGATACATGAGAACCCATAGTTGCCTTTATATACCACATCTCAAGGGGAGCTCCCAGTGCAGTCACACACACACGCGAGAGAGAGAGAGAGAGAACTAGAGAGATGGCAGGGCTTGCAGGGAGGCAGGCGAGCAAGATGCTAATCATGTCGGTGCTGAGCCCAGAAGATGCCGGACGGGAAGGAGAGAGCACCGCCATGGAGAGGTGGGAGGACCTCCTGCAGGCCCTGGGCAAGCAGACCTTCCCGGCTGCAGGGATGCCGCCCGACGCCGCCCGCCACTGGGTCTTCCCCCCCGCGGTCATCGGCCTGGCCGCCCTGCTCTCCCTGGGGGGCCTCATTTACCTGCTCCTCGCCTGCTGCAGGTGCTTCGGGCCCCGTCGCAGCGTCGCCAAGGGCGCGGACGTCTGAGCGCCGCCGAGCTCGCCAGGGAGAAGCAACGAGCACGAAGGCTTCGACGTACGGGTGGAGACCGAAATAAGAGAGCTTGGCCATGCTATCTTAGCATTTTTCTTCTTTTCCAGGGTGTAAGAGTAAACCATTAAGCTGACCCCGGACTCATCTGAGTGACTGAGTCTTTTTTTTCTCTCTCTCTCTCTCTCTTTTAATTTTGTGTTTTTACTCTCTCTCTCTCTCTCTCTTTCTCTCTCTCTCTGGGTCACAGTGGGGGTTTTGTCTTTGACTATGAATAAGTCCATCGGTATTTGCGTAATTATCAGAATTCACATCTAGGTATTCACATTAATTATATACTGTTTTGGGATGGACGCTAGAAGAATGCCGTCCTCCCAACGAACCTTTTCACGGCTGTGAAGATCACAGCTTGCAGCAACGGCATATATCTAACCCTTCTCCAACTCTGCATTTTCTTCTTCACTTAAAAAAAATGTGAAAAGTCACACATAGAATACGTTTAATTTGAAAAGGCTGTCAAAAATCAGGGCGAAGGACTCAGATTGTCTGGCTAAAATATCTTGGGTTTAGGTGAGGGTAAATATTATAATGAACTTTTATGAAATAAAATATTGTCACAAAGTGCAGATATTCCAAATGTGTAAATAGAGCGGATACCCAGGTTTTCCATATTGCGATCCAACACTGTGCCGGTTCTGTCACAGTACGATCCGATAGGATACCCAGGTTATCATTTTTATTGAGTCATCCGATCATTTGATCGAACGAGACCCATAGAATAGGTCAATTGACAAGAAGGACGCATTAAAATGGAACTGTTTAATCAGGTAACCGAATGATTATAAACGAAAAATATGGTACCACAGGAATTCTTCAATATTGAGAGAAGAAACACTTTCATGTGAACGTAGGATTTGCCTTTGGTAACATTTGCCATTTCAGTGCTATAGCTAGTGTTAAATAGTATGCTAGGAGTTCATGCAGGTTTACGAGAGCAGGGGAATGGCCTACCCATTGCCAAGCTTCACCTTCAGCTTCGATCGGTCGAGAATCTCTCCATACTCCTTAGCCAAATCAAAGCCTAACAGGTCAAAAAGGGAGGGTCATGTGATATATTAGGTGGATTTTGACAGTACAAATGACTCTTCATTACGATGGTGATGAAAGCATCGTTGTACATTACCATATAACACGATAGACTACACATGATGCTCGGAAAACATCGTTGTGCCGTAACATTATACACCACCAAGAAAAGGATCGAAAAGGAGGCTGACAAGTAACGCTTTGGTTGGTCATTGCGAGATTTCGGACCCAACCAAAGACGCAAGTGAATTGATTCCATCGGATCATAGTAATGTCAGTAAACCCGGGTGTTTTCATATGCCAAGTCTTCTTATGGTGTGGCCAGGGAACAACGCAAGGCAGGCAAGGCATTGTAGATTTTGCCTCTTGAGGGACGAGCAAGAGGGTATCCAGAGACACCTTTCGTATCGCCAATGACAAAATGTGAGACAAATTACAGGAGTATGTTGATCATCAAACCCCAAGGAAGACACCATGGAAAGAAGCATCCACCAGAAGATCAACATCTTTCACAAATGGCCAAGGCACCCTTCAAGAAGAAATGTTTTGAAATTCAAAAAAATGGTTATCATTTTAAATGGGTGAAACTTGACTACCGGACAAACTTATGTACAACACTCGGGTGCTACAAAACAATGGGTTACATGTTTCAGAACACAGACAAGATCAACAGGAAGTGGGAAAGAATTTAGAGACTTGAGATATGATCAGAACCTACATCTGAGTAAACACTGGAGGACTCGAAGTTATGGACAAAAAATTCTGCTAATCTGCCAGCATCGTGAACCCGAAGACGTGTACCTTGCTGTGCAACAACAACAGCAGCCACTTTTGAGGCCAGCATCCCCATGCCTTTCAAGTCCGAGGCACCTCGAAGAATCCCGTATAAGATACCTGAGGCATATGCATCACCAGCACCACAAGTGTCCACAGGCACGCAAGGCGATGGAGGAACGTAGATTGCTTCACCTTTTACACCTATGTAAGAGCCACGTGGGCCATCTGTCACAGAGACTAGAGGAACAAAATGGCTCAGATACCTTGCAGCTGACACAGGGCTCTCCTTTGAGGAGAACTCGCAGAATGCTTTTGCTTCATCACTGTTGGCAAACACAATGTCTGCATAGTTCCCTATAATTTCCCTGGGAAAGTTTTTGTGTCAAAGAACCATGCCTTTAAAAACATTAAAAGAAATCAAACCAACATGAAGTTTTACGAGAAAAATATATAGTTACAGTCCACAAACAGCTGCGAGTACAGTCTGAACCATTAACACGACCCTCGGGGGAAAAAAAATCTCTTTTTCTTGTAGTTGAACAAAAAAGAGTCTGCATATAACACTTCAATCCACAATGTCACAACAGAAACATGGTTGCATTCAAACATTCAGTAATCATTTTAGCAGGTTTGAAGATGTAATATCAGAATTGTGACTAAACCCCCATCACCCAAGTTGTGATGGCATGTACGTCATTGCTGTAGCAGTTGACAACATTCCTCAGTCCAGGGGTCTCACCAAATTTAGTATCACCTAATATTCGCTACAGCATATACAGAGAACAGATGTTTGAATCGGAAGCATTTCTAAAGTAAACGGTGATACCTATGTGCTGCTGCAGGGGCTTGTTTTCCGAACTTCACGAGGACAGTGAGTGACATGATGCAGATCCTCGGGAGAGGACAAAGTCAATGATGATTGCCAGCACTGCTTGGTACCAGCTGTTTAGGGGGGAAAGTCATGGTCCAAATTTGATTAAGAGGATGTATTTACTATCCCATATTGCCCTCCTACAGTTGATATAGGGGTTTCTGTCTTCCCCTCATGCTGCCCCCTCACAGGGTTTGTGGGGAGAATAGTACAAGTACAGATCAGAGCAAAGAGAATAAGTCTTCCAAACTCAGTAAAAGAGGAACCGTTGAATAAAAGGGAGATGTCAAATATACAGGCTTCTTGGGTGACTGATTGAAAGAGGGGAGAGATGAAGAAGAGAAATATTTGAACTGGATTTCAAGAATTAAATTGTCCTATTTATGTTTGTGGAGAGATTACCTGATGGTGATGGTTGTTTTCAAAAGTGACCCAAATATTTGCTATACAAAAAAGAGTTCAATCAGGTGAGATTTTAGAGTTCAGCTAAGGAGGGAAGAATCACATGAGAAATTGAGCTAAAGAAGAAATGAGAGGCTACGACTTCTAAGAAAAATTAAGAAAAAGAAATGATGTCCTTTATCCCTTCATGAGCTATAACAACCACCTGATCCTTTCTTTGAGCCTTAAGGACATAATGCATCTATATCAACTATGATGTAACCATAAATACTTTCTCCAACAGGAGGTTCAGAGGTACATGAAAAAAAAGAAAAGCTAAGAAGAGAGGGAGGCATAGATTAGCTGGACACAGCATGTACAACTTTGGTGCCAAGTCGAAATGAGTTGACATGGACTCCCGTGTCAATTCGGTTCCACCAAGGGGTGTGCATTGCTTTTTTTTCCCCTCTTGCAGCACACATTCATCTTCCCAAAACAGAAAAGTCTCTCTGCCCTTTAACACCCACTCGTTAGTTTTCATGGCTGGGTAGGAATAGCATGAAACTACTCCTTTTAATAAATTTGTACAATACTATACATATATATAAATTATATTTATATTTAAACCTCCAAAGATCTTTCAGATCTTAATGTTAAACTTTACTTTAAGAAATATTAACTTATAAGCTGTTTATAATTTAAACTACATGGTAATTGTTGATGTAAACTTAGTAATTCAACAACATTCTAAATCAATTTTTAATACATATTGATAAAGAAATATATATAATTCTAAATTAATTGTTTACGCTTAGTAGCTTAGAAATCATTCTATATCAATTGTTGATACATATTTGATAGATGAATGTGTATAATAAATATGTAAGATTATATTACTTCTGTGTCCCCATGTCTTATTTTTCTTGATTTGCCATGTCCAACACTTGTGTCCATGTCGAGACTTGGCACCCATGTCCATGTCTTACAAATCATAAGAGGGAGGCCACATCTTCTAGAGGATTCAGAATTCAAAGATTGCTGGCCACGCCCATTCTTTCCCACCAGCAAGCACAGGTACATCTATTTGGTGAAAGTAGATATTGGCCTTTTACAGGCACCCCCAGTCTCCCACCTCATCAACAAAGAGAAGAAGTAGAGATTGAACTCTGCTGCTGCCCCAGTGCTATGATTTAAAAACATGATATAACCTAATTTAAGGTGGTGGATGGGGCACAGGACTACACCAAAGCAACACAATATAACATGTAAAGACCCAAGGCTATGATGAACCAAAAGCAAAAAAAAATATACAGTAAATGGTGCATATACAGGGGTTATTTCTTTGAAATGATGAACAAGCCACATACAACCCAGGCAAAGCAAAAGATACCATCTAGTTCAAATACAGACTACGTATGCAACATCCGTAGTTGATTTACAAACAAAACCCGAATATAAGAAAATTCCAAAAAAACGGCTAAGAACTTTGGACAGATTTAGAACATACCAGAAGTGATCATAGCATCTGTGAATGCATGATACATCAGAAGCAGTAACAGCAATCAGTGCACCATTGTCACGGGCATTCTCACATGCTTTCACTATTGTTTTTGCAGTGTCAGGTAGTTCAAATAGATACCCTTCTATGACAAGTATATTTGATTTTGAGATGATGCCTGACAACGAGGAATCATAGTTGATAGTTGATGAAGTACCCTGACATAGGACAAAAAAAAACAGCTACAATAAGTCAATCACTGATAAAATTTTATAGGATTTTTTTGTTTTAAACCCCTAAATTCTTTCAAAATTAAAAAAAAGCCCCTGTGATCCATCTATTTAGCCAAAAGCCCCCAAAACCTTTTCCGCTACATGAAAAAGTCCCTACTGTCTCCCACCATGAGAAAAGGTCTGGTTAGGCTAACCAAACCATGGTCTAGCCTAACTAGGTAAGAGAAAAAAAACCACAATACCAGAGAGGGTGCCGGAGGGGGAACCCCTCCCTCCCGGCACCGGCAACCGAGAGAGAGAGCAGAGAGAGAGGGGGGGCCGGAAGAGGGAACCCCTCCCTCCTGGTATCGGCAACCCCCCACCCCACAAAGAGATAAGGTGCCGGAGGGGGAAGCCCTCTCGGTGCCGGTAACCCCCTCACCCAAAAGAGAGAGAGAGAGAGAGAGGGCGCTATAGGGGGAACCCCTCACTCTCGACACTAGTAACCCCCCACCCCATAGAGAAAGAGAGCATAGAAGAGAAGCCCAGAGGGGGGACCCTCCCTCCCGACGCCGGCAACCCCCCACCCCCATAGAAAGGGGGGCGGAGGGGGAACCCCTCCCTCTGGACATCGACAGCCCCCCACCCAAGAGAGAGAGAGAGAGAGAGAGAGAGAGAGTGCCGAAGGGGGAATCCCTTCCTCCCAGTGCCGGCAACCCCCCACCCTACACACACACACACACACACAGGTTCCCACTCCCTCCCGGCACCGGCAACCCCCCCACAAGAGTGAGAGAGAGAGAGAGAGAGAGAGCTTATTTTGAGCAGAAAGAAGAAGATGCACTCATGCCATCTCTTCCCACTAGGTTGCAAAGTTAAAAGAGACTAAAGCTGATCAGGCCACAAGAAGGTGCCCATGACATACGCCCTCTTGCCAAGGAAGGGGCCATCAAAGCTGAGGCCGTACTCTCTGAGGAGAACATCTATCTTCCACCCCTCCATCTTCTCGTAGTCTTCTCTCTTGTACCGAGGGTAATGCATGGGCATCTAGACCCCGGTGATGCAATGACACTGTTGCAGCGCCGCCATCCTCAGTGTCGGCTTGTGTTCCCCTTCCTCTCGACACCGCCTGTTGTTGAGGGCATCTCCTTCCCTTTGGCCAGAGCTTCTGAAGTCTCCGAGGCCGTCGTTGGTGGTCTGCAGTGACAAACCAGCTGGTGCCATCTCTGAACACACACACACACACACACACACACACACACACACACACACACACACACACACAGAAGGGGGTAAAATAAGAAAGGAAATTTTTAATGGGTAGGGGAAGGAATATTCTCCAGAATATTCCATTTTTCGGATGGTCGTTAACTTGAGGGACTTTTTACTAATGGTTTTGAGATTTGGGGGGGTTTTGGCTAAATAGATGGATTGGGGGGACTTTTTCTTAATTTTGAAAGTTTTTAGGGGCTTAAACTAAAAATCCCAAGTTTAAATACCAATCAAATATTTTCTGCAAAGGCATACACACATCCAGCATTTAACTAGCAACAAAAGTTCCCCTGGAAGCAACAAAAACAAACATCCCTCTGTGCGTGCATGCTTAAATGTGTGCTTGGGTACAGGCATGCCATGCATGTCAGTTAATTTCATCATCTTTCATAATAATTTGCAATAAGCTATAAGAGAATAACTCAAAGCATGTTCCTAGCAGATTTTGTTTCCGCTTTCAAAAGTTTTGAGGATAAAGAAATTCAAATCAAGTGGAGCATAGTCAGCCGAGGGGTAGTTCATTTTGTGCCTTTAATGCAATTTTCTATCTTAATGTCATCTGATAAATTGCATTAAAGAAACAAGTCATTATGTTTTCATCTTTTCAACAACTTCCCTGATGTCAGCCCCCGAGCAAGCCAAAGAAAAGAAAAAAATAAAAAGATGAGAGGATGGGAGGAGTATGTTGCCACCTTCCTGTTGTTCTCCAGGCTGCTACAGTCAGTTTGCTATCTCTTCCTCTCTTTCTCAGCTGCTTCTTTTTTCCGCTCCCCTTCCAACCATATATTTTTCTCATTTTAACTTTTCTCCTATTTTGCCAAGTGTAGTTTGGGCCAATTTTCATCTGCCCCAGATTGTTTCCAGCGCAAACTGGAATCAGAATAGTGAGCGAAGCAAGCCTACCAAGCTTTTTAAACCACTCATATAGTTTGAGGTTTGTTGAGATTTAGTCTCATATCAGATATCTGTGGGTGGCTTCCAGAGATATATGTGGAGGATTCCCTCAGCTAAATGCCTAAGTTTTGGGTTCAAGTTTGTGCCTTTAATGAGATCAACTGAATATCTTTTTTAAGAAAAGAAAAGGATTCAAAGCCACTTGTGCAACCATTTAACAGAAGTCATGCCAAGCACTTAAGAAATCACTGACCTAAGAAAATTCATTTGCTCTAATCAATGTCCACAATTGACCAAAATATGAATCTCATTGAAGAAGTTCATGATATATAAGATGAATAAGAACAAGTGAATAGTAAGAACCATGAAAAAAGGTAATGGAGATCATAGCTGAAGAAAGAATTTTCAAATTCTAAAACTTGATAGCAAGAGGAAAGAATACTTTATACAATCAATAAACAAGTTTAAAAAAACAATATAGAGAAATAAATAATAATGCGAGTATGATAAGCGCCAACCTTGTATGCAAGCATGGTACGTTGTGCGTCTGGTGTAGTAAGCACAATGACTGTCCCTGTTGTTCCATCCTTAACAGATGCAGATAGAAAATTCACATTTGCCCGACGTAATTTGGCCCTACAAAATACACAAGTATGGAAGCTACAGATACCCACTTTTAAAGCATCAAGCAAGGAAAAAAAAAAGATCTCAGATAAATTTAGATGACGTTCTTGTTTATGAGTGCATGAACAAAGGGCTTACAATATGTTATGATGTCTCTTCAGTTATGAAGAACATCGTAAAATCCTATTACAAAAACATTGTCTGCCAAATTCTTTTCTTTCTTTGAACAAATCTGCATGTTGTTTGATATTGTTATACTCGTCCTTTGCAGTTCTTCATAGGGTAGACAGGGATAGAAAATCTGAGACTGCAATCCTTGTATACAAACCTTATGCGAAGTTCACCATTGTTTGCATGACAAGACAAGCAATCATGAATGGAGAAAATTTATTGGCTTTAACCCCAAGAAAGGAGGGAATAGAAAACAGAAAAAGCTACACCATGGCAGCCTACCAAACTTAAGGGAGAGGCATACAACATTGAGCAAATTGCAAGATCTCAGGTCTGGAAAAGTGCCATGATTTTCCCAAATATTCAACAAACAAACAAAAAATCTTTTATTTTTGTTTTATCATTTTCTTTGAGAAAATGCTGCTCAATTACCTGTAAAACGCCCCAAGTGGATCACTCCCCACACTGCCAGCCATAGCAATGTTTAAGTCAGGACCACCGATCGATCGACTACCTAACCTTGACAAAGCCACCAGCGTATTTGAGAGGGAGCCTCCAGCTGCAGCCTTGTAGCTGCAACCATCCATTGCACGCAAGACTCTGCCCCTCTCTTCGTGGTTCACCACTCTCCTTGTACCCTTTTCTATACCCAATCTCTCTAAAAATTCATCGTCGACCATGCCTGAAAAATCTACCTAAAACGAGGAAAAGATACATATCAGCAATATCATAAATAAATTATCAAAAAATGAGTTAGCGACTTACGGAAAAGCAACTCAAATTATTCTAACCCTCATGTAAAGAGACATTCTCGAATTCATTCAAAATTTCCCACCGGGATTCATTTAAAATTTCCCACTCTTTTAGTTGAACCAAAAACCAATGCCCAAAGCCATAATGATCCACAAGAATTCTAGAGTTATTAAGACATCTAGTCCTTTCACCGAATCAAACAAAAAAAATTAGTGCCATAAATAGGCAGCAATACCAAAACAGGGAAGCTCAAGGAGGAAACTTTTCGAAAGATTAAGAGCGCCCACAAGCATACCATGGCCTGCCCGAGACCCAGGACGTCCCATCTCTCCGGAGACACCGACGCCTCCATCGCCGCCTCCTCTTCCTGCACTCCATCCACGTCATCTTCTTCGACTTCTTCCTCGCTCCCGTCCGCCGCTCCGTCCCCCAGAGAGCCCACAACGCCAAACCCCGACAACCCGGAAGCCCTCTCTCCCCATTCCCTCCGATGGCTCTTTCCTCTACTCCCCTCACCACACCCTGCCGCACCACCCCACCCAGTTCTGCTGTTCCAGCGGCGCCCCACGGCGCGGGGAGCCGCGAGAAGGGAGGAAGAGTGTCTCGGGGAGAGGAGGAGCCTGGGGCATGGCAGCTGAAGGCGCCGGGCGGAGGCGGAGGCGGAGGCGGCGCCGCCGTTGCAGGGAAGCAGATAGGATGAGGCCATCGGCGGCGAGTGAGGGGGCGAGAGGCTACGGGAAGAGCCACGACGCCTCGTGCCCATCTCACATGGCGGCTTGGCCGGGTATTTGAAGAGATTTGGTTAATTTCATATATGCCCTCCTCAAAATGAAAATGTCACATTTGACCGTTGAAACAAAGTTTATAATATACCCTCCTTCTAATATGGACTAAAAAAATCTCTTTCCTTTAAATTAAGAATCATTTGATTGAACGAAAAACGATGTAAAACATCATAAAAATATCATATTTCATATTACCTTTTGCAATATTTTACGTCAAACTAAGCAGCTCCTTATCCACATTTTGGTTACTCTTTAACCAGAGAAAGTGAATTACCAAAATATCCTCCTCTATTGTTCGTGGCGCCTCCTACTTCGTCACCATCATCAGGCAGAGTAACATGAGGATTACCAGCTTTGTTGTAGCTTTGATTTGAAGAGACTGTTCTGACGTCAAAATTATAGCTGCAATATCTAGCCAACATAAAAGAATCGGCACTCTGGTAGCCTCCCCAAGTGGGATGATTCAAGTCCTATCATTTGGTAACAAAGCACGAAACCTCACATGAACATATTGAGCCACAATTTCAAATTCAATTGCTAAGTGAGTAATATGCACTAAGTTTATCATCTAGACCTCTCCAACTGTCAACAAAAGATTATTAGAAATGAACAAACATCAGATGAAGCCATGGTGAAAATCCACTCTCCACTTATTAGATTCTCTCTGGATTCCTAGTAATGAATCATCCATCACTCAGATAATACTTGCCAGACATTTGAAGCAAAATTCTCAGGTCATGATGATATGACATCCAGCTATTGATATTCCAACACCCTTGTGCTTGACAAGAAAACATTTAATTTTCCCATCACGCTGTTGAATACCAAGATTCAAGAGAGTTTGCTTCAAAAAATAGACGGCCCAGCCGGTATATGCACATGTGAGAGGAAATACAAGATTTGAGTGACGTTGGAGACGTCTGATGCTTCCTTGTCCTTCCATTCCTCACAAGCAGAGTTGCTCATAGTGTTTCAATCACCTGCTTCATTTGTCCATCATCAATTTCTGTCTTCCGCTTGGGAAGAGAAGCAGCAATCAAAGGATTTAGTCACGGCCAACAGGAAAGCTAAACAACAAAGTTTGGCAACCAGGTGAAGGGGTGTTGCAATAGACTCATGCAGGCCAAGGTGCCGAATAAAGTATTTGTAACTGGAATATACCACGGTTAGAACTTAGAATATCCGGCAGGAATATACGACGGTTAGAATATCCGGCAAAGGAGTAGATTCGGGGAGGTAGAAAAGTACGGACCGCTAAGTTTCCTTTAAAAAAAGAGAGAGAGAGAGATGTGATGGAAGCCAGAAGACCTTGGTCTCCCACTCCTCATGGGAAGAGACTCGAATAATTTTGGATATGAAGAGGGATTGAAACCTTGAGACAGACCAGACGCTCATTGCAGATGCAATTATCTTATAGCCAATCTTGGTAATCCAGAGTCTGTGCAAAAGAAGACGTGATGATTATGGGGCATGTTTGTCCAAAAATGCCTTTGCCAGATTGCTGAAACAAACGTTAACAGCTTCAGCTGCAGCATATCTCCTTACAAGGTCGAGCACCTCTGGTTTTAAGATCTCCCCTTCGGTAGATGAATTACAAAGGTAGTACAGAGCCCCAAGAGCATAACTCACCTGCAGAAGAGTTTGAGTTTGCATTAAAAATAGAAAGGGAAATAAATTGGAAATTGTAAGTTCAGAGACAAAAAAAAATTGCTTTCTAGATTATTGAGCAGGGAAATGTAGTACATGTGCCAGCATAAACATAAATATCTGGATGCCCCTGACTCTAATATAGTCCCACTCTCCTGCATTCTAGCCATTAAAATCAAACATCGAAAATGACGTATTTACTCACTAAATTAATCTTTGAAAACAACATGCTTCTTCCAGAAAAAAATAAGTAGCAAGTCTTTTTATGGTATAGATAAAGTGATAAACAACCTGCTTTTCACAAAAAGGACTGCTTTATGAACACGTACTAGACCGTCATTGTCATTTCTGCTTTTAATGTTCCCATTTGCAAACTACTGCAAACAGCCAATCGGCGGGCTGTGGCACAGTTGGTATGGGTAGGGATGTAAGAAGGGAACCACCCATGTTTGTACCTAGGTGGGCTGGGTTTTATGGGCTTTATGTGGACTGTCCCTGCCACTGTAGCAGAGGCCCTCAAAGAAACAACTGCAAATAGCCAAATCTGATAAAACTAGAACCAAGACATAAAGTACCCAGAAAACCAGTGAGAATGTAATTAAGTTTACAATATAAAAGCAGGCTTAGTTTTATTTTTAGTCCAAACGTCATGCATAGTTCAGCTTCCTTAATTAGTAATTGCCTAGAGAAACATGATGAAAAAATAAAAAAGAAAACTGCAAGACCACAAAACCTCAAGTATTCGGCTACCATACATGTCAATCCCAGCCATTCAATTCCATTGATGAGAGTGGCGTTCAACCATACTTAGTGCCAAACTTGCACGTAAAACTACATTCATGCCCTTTTGGCTGATTCTTCCTCCCCCCAAATGCCATATCCATGACTAGCAACTAGGCAGCCAAAATTGAGGATTAGTGCCCGGCGAGGACATCAAATTCCTGCTTCATTAATTATAAATAAGCAACCAATACAAGTCTATATCGAGGGTATAACATAATGGAAAGGAATTAAACAAGTAAAATGAGTGGATTACATGTCTTCCTGTTGGTTGGTCAGTCTGATGGATGGCAGATGTGCCTGGTTTAGAGTGAACATCCATCTGCTTCAACCCGTGAGAGTTTCATGGTTAAACTTAAGAAGCATTCTCATTGTCACAAGCACGATTAGTCAGACAATCAGCAAGCTGGATCCCCTCTTGCAGTGTAAGGGTTATTTCTGGATGAAAGAGGTCCCACAATTATTTTGATTCTGTTCACAGGGGATACTCGACTTTGTCGACACCATAACCCACGCAGAGATGTTGAGTCTAATTCCATAAAATTGGGATGGAGGCCCAGAGACCAACATTGAAGACCATCATGAAGAGCGAAGAACTCAACTTTAGAGCTATTTAGAGTCCCACAAGGAAAAAAATAGTCCAGTGCCAAGAGATCAGCATGAATGGGGGCAGAAACAATTGGCTGTGTCAAATGCTTGCAAAGTATGAATGTCTTGGTGACAATCTGGTTTCTTCTTGCTGAAAGCTAGTAACTGTTTGGTAACATTGTTTAATCAGCCAAATTCTTCCAGCCTGGGAGAATAGTTTGTTGCCAAACCTTCTGGCATTGCGAGCCTTCCAAATTTTCAACACAATGGAAGAGGGGAAAAATGCCTCATAATGGCTACCTTGTGGTGAGTGAAGCTACTAGTGAACCATGTCTGAAGAGAATGTACCAAAGAATGCAAGACAAATGGCAAATTAAAAATGGACCATAGTGTTACGACAGTCTACATGCCCAATTGCTGTGCAAGAATAAGTGTGAACAAGTGTCCAACACCCTCCTCGAGCAACAATTGCAAGCTGAAGCCATATAAATTCCCAGCTTAGTTATATTCTCATCCAGAAGCAAGCCAATTCTGAAAACGTGCAGCATTAGGAAAGATGTTTTCAGAGGGATCGGTGGGTGTCTTGGCCTTGAAATTGTGATGAGGGCGGTTGCTGAAAAATTCTCAGGCAGGGAAATATGACGGAAAATAGTCTATGTGGATCAGGCATCCAAGCGAGCTTGTCCAATCCCAGAAGGGAGATGGAGGGGCAAATGACACTCAGTTGCTTAAGAATTCCCACAGGAAGAATGTCCAAAGCTCACCAAAAGGATATCATTATCCAGATGGAAGGCTCCTCTGGTTGTAATATGTTTAATCTGGTGAGGTTTCCAAGTTGCTGAGTCCATTAATTGGCAAGAGCTCCCATGCCAGACCACTTTTCAAGAAAGAAATGAGATGAGCCATTTGCAAGCATGAGCTGGATGCGAGCCTCAAACAGCAGATGTGCCTTCAAAGGGCATTGCCACATTTGATATTCCACATCAGAATTTGGCCAAGGAGTAACTACATCAGTCCTGACTGCGGCAATTCTTTTTGACTCTAGGTAAGTCTGGCAGAATCTCTCACCCTTGCAGGATAAGGATGCAAGGAGAAGAAGAAGAATAAAGATAGGAACAAGGATAGAGTTCAGACAATATTCTTGATGGACTGAAGATCGTGTGATGTTCTCTCTCTAGCGGGTTCAAGAGAGAGAAGCTCTGTGGATGTTCAGTGCGGGTGGGTTCCCGGGGCTCGCCCCGGGGACCTTCCGGCGGGTCTTGGGCCGCCGGCCATCTGGCGGCAGGCTTCGGGGAGTCGTCCTCGCTCCGGTGTGGTCACCGTGGGCACCTTCAGAAGTTTTGCAGCTTTCCGCCTTCGGGGCGTAGTCATCAGCCACAATCAGAGCTTCTTTGCATCAGCAGTTGAGAGCCCCCCAGGTGATCCTTCACTGAGGTTGTCAGGGGTATCCCGGTGGGGTGCAAGCGTGGGGAGGCTGCCCGGAGGCTGAGTGCTCCGGCCTGTTGGGAGGCAGGTGCAGTTCCCACAGATCTTCTCCATGCCCTGATGGCTTGGCTGCAGCAGTGGGTATGGGTGGCCCTGATCTATGGGGCAGCGGATACGGAGAAGGTGCGAGTGTTGCTGGGAGGAGGTGGTGGTTCATGGGAGATCTAGCAGGTTGTGAGGTTGGGCTTTCAACGGCAGTGGTGAAGTCTGGTTTCATTGCGGCAGATGGGGACCTCTTGCGCATCCTCTCTTGGACGATAGGTAGAGGTGCTTTCCCTAACCCAGAGAAGTACACTGTGCACATCAGACTAGAGGGGATCCCCCTCATTCTCTGCGATGAGGAAGGCATCAATTTTCTGGTCAAAAGCTTCGGTGGGGTGGTTGTCGGGAGCCTCCAACTAGCTCCGGTGGGAGGCCACACAATGGTGGATGCCTCCATCCAGGCATGTGGAAAGGGGGAGCTCTTGGAGGTCATCTCGTTTACCATCGACGGGACGCGCCATTTGTGGTCCGGCTCAAGGTGCAGGGAGTGGAACGCACAACGACGGCGGATCTAGGGTTTCAGAGGGGACGCCATCGAGAGGATGAGGGATAGGGTTTTCGAATTTCAAACTCCTCGCCGATTCGTGCAAATTCTCAACAGGCAGACCTGATGGGGGCTGGACCGGACAGCATTTACGGTGCGATGGGCCCGATTCGCACTTCCAAGCACAACTTGCCCAAATCCGGAGCCGCTCCCAGTTCCGGGCCTACACAAGCTACCGGCTGCCCTCCCCACCTGTTAGGGCTTTTCTTTGCTAGCGGAAGGCCTGCAAGGCAAGCAGTGGGAAGATGGTGGGGACTCCGCCTCCGACTCCGGCGCCGGCTATCTCTGACTGGTGATCGCCACACAGGTGATCCATAAGGCAGTTGCGGCAAAGAAGGAAACCTACGCGGGGCCTCTTGCAAGTTCTTCATTTGTTCCAGCCATAGATGGCAGTTTCGGCCGAAACCGAAATGTTTCGGCCGAAACGTTTCGGTTTCGGACCGAAACGAAACGACACCCAAGGCCCGGTTTTGGCCAAAACCAAATGTAGCCTTTAAAAAAAAATAATTATTTAATTGGTTTCGGACCCGGCCGAAACCGGTACTGCCATCTATGGTTCCAGCGGTCCAGCAAGGGGTAAAGAACGGGCGGTGTGGACGTTGTTGCCGGTCAACCTCTTACCCTGGGCGGTCCTGTGGGGGCAGGTGGTGGCGTTGGTGAAGATCAGGGGGAGGAGTCGGTGGTGGCCAAGCAGTAGGTGGAGGCTCTGGTCACTGAGGCCTCTTCCTCTTCGCAGGTGCCGAATCCCCCTAACCCCATCTATAGGTTTCGGGGGTGGAAGGGCAGGGTAGGGCTGATGACGACGTTCTTCGGGAGGGGGGGCTCCTTCTTCCAGTAGCCATGGGCCCTCCATCCCAGCCTGAGCAGGTCGACAGTGGCCCCTACATCGACCGCCCACGAGGAGCAAGTACAGTCGATGCTTGGCTCGTCAGCGGAAGGCTCGGTCTAGGATGAGACAGAAGCAACGCAAGGCAGAGACCGCCTCTCGTGCAAAGGGTGTGCCACTTGTTGGCGCTTGTAGCTAGCCAGACGGCTCTTTGAGGCAGATCGACACACTAGTAGCAACCGTGATCTTGCCAGGGGAGGGTGGGGGACTCCATGCGATAACATCCCATGCTCCTGTTTCGAGTAGAAGACAGCCGGTTGTCGGTCTTCCAGTGTTCGAGCCTTCTGCAGGTAGGGGATGTAGTGGTGGTGGGGAAGGGGAGGAAGCCCTTGAGGCCCTACCTCTCCTCTCCATCCTGATCGATGAGCAACACGGGCAGGCGCCTCTGGCCCTTGAAGGAAGGGCTACAATTTGCACGCTGGAAGCCCCAACCGTTGGCGTCATTGAGAGTGAGAAGCCTCGACTTTTGGCGGGGAACCTCGTGGTGGAGGTAGAAGCAGCCATTTCTCTTCTAGGAGTTAGTCAATAGAGAGTCTTAGCATTACCTCCCCCACCCAAGGAGTCGAAGGATGTGCATTTTCGTGTGGAGGTGGATCTAATCGAGGACGCCAATCAGGGGGACGAGTGTTAATAAAGAGGGAGAGGGGATTCTCGGCAAGAAGGAGGTCAAAGAAATCTTACCTAACATAGGGAGTTTTGTGGAGACTAGGGCTGGAGAGGTTGCTAGTCTGATTGACGTGTCTTGTGTGGGTGTGGATAAAAACGTGAGGTCTGTCTTTTGCATAATCCAACGAAGATGGCATGCGGATATAGCAAGGCCAAGGTAGAAAAAACCAGTAGAAGAGGGGAACCAAAAGGGATGAGGAGGGAAGATATCAGTAGGGGGTTGCTCTTTTGGTTTGGGACGAGAGGGGCAGATCAGCTCTACTCCCCTATTGAGCATTGCTTAATCTGGCACATTACACCTCAATTTTTTCAGCATTTTGGTGGTTTTTGGGCTCCATGTCAAGGCGGTGTAGACGGCAAAGTATGGTGGCTGTCCTATAGAGTCTCTTGTTGTTCTTAGTAGGGGGGCAGTTTAGAGTGGCTAGGTGATTTGCTTTTCTCTTTTGTTTTGCTCCCGGGGTAGAGAGTTGTCTTCCATCTTTCGCATTTGGGAGTTGTGTGGGAGCGCTATCCTCATATTTGTACATTCTTATTTTTTTCTTTTATATAAACGGTGGTACCATCCACTTTCAAAAAAAAATATTCTTGATGAACCTCCTCAATCTGATGGGTGCATCATTGTCCACAAATCCCAGCTTGGACTGCTCTTCCCCCTTACTAGAACCAGCTCCTCCCCCTCCCACCCACCCCCCTCTTTACACTTTCATGAGAATGGTGTCCCTGAGTCTGCCATCATGCACCTGATGCTACCGCCATCATGCTTTGCCTGTGTCCCCATAGTCTTTGTTTTCCTTTTTCATTTTTAATTTGGTCCCGGGGTTGGGGGGGTTTACAACTAGTTGTATCTCATTTCTACAAAGATGCATCTCAATCAGTTTTGGTCCAGTATGATTATGGCCAGAGCCTATAGGTTATCACCAAAAGCTGACTTCCTTGAAAGAAAAGTTTACCATTAATCAGCTACATAACCAAAAGCTTACCAAATTTTGATGATTTAAACAATTACAAAAGAGCCATATTATCTGGTATAACATTTCTCATAGCAGAATAACTGATCATCAATTGGCAGCAGTTAGCCATTTCGCTAAATATTAACAGCTCAAAGTTAAGCTAAGAATTGCAAACCTTAAGGAAGGATATAGCTTAACAGTGAGAATGGAAGAATCTGAGTACTTACAGTGTTTTTAACTGGGCTAGATAAGCAGGTAATGATCAGAGGAATGCCCCCACACTCTACAATCACTGCAGTATTTGCTGGGTCTGAAGAACCAAAAAGGAATATTTTCTTTATGAAAGAGCCACACACAACCACAGAGACTGCATAAAGGTTGTCATACAACAAAAAATAAGTACGCAACCTCGACAAAAAAAGCCCCGAAACAGAAAAAAAAACAATAATTTTACCTATGCATGCCAAAGGAAACAAACATTTCCAAACTTCAATGCAAGGAATCAAATATTGGATCACAGAATTGTCTCAGAACTTGAAAGAACAGGGTTGGAATCGGCTAGTTCCAAGCAGAACCGGCAAGAACTGGATGACCATGCCCAGTTCTAGAGCCAGTGCCAATTCTGCCTAACTGAACATCCATTGCAGCCATCTGAAGATTTTACTTTAAGGAATTAGATGGCACATTATTTTCCAAAAATCACTTACCTGAACACAGAAGGTTATCAGTTTCAATTGATGTTCTCCATGTTTTTTGGCAAAATTTTAGATAATTTAGCATACACATCCTAATGCATATTCCCGTGAATTATATAAAACCCTGATTCCATGCCCTATTGTTGGCATTTGATTATGTCCAAACAAAGTCCTCTGTACCTTAAGAATTTTTTCTGTCAGCCAATCATGCATGTTAACTCACTTTTGGGATTTACTTTCTATTGCTAACTCGGCAAAAGTTTGCAGGGGAAATGATGTAATGTTTGGATAACTTACCGACACAGGCATTGCAGATTCCTCCAGCTCCAAATTCCACGAGTTTTTCATTTGGCTCTGTTATGCAATCAAGGAACAGTTCCAAAACATTGAGCTGTATTATACAATAAGCAAAATCAATAGTGGAATAAGTTAACAAAATAATTAGATGGATAGGTTAAAAATGGCACTACTACCTGACGCAGGAAGGTATAATTGTAAGGATCATATGCAAAATTAGCCAAATGAGCAACAATTCTCTCCTTTGATTCTGCAAGATGGAATAGCAAGGAACATCTGGTGGGTGAATCATGACCCCTTGATGAGAAAAAAGTCAAGAAATGTAGTAACGGACAATGGAGAACCACAAACAAGCAGAAAGTGTACTGTCTAATCAACAGCTTTCTATTCTCAATCGCCCATTGACATGCACAACAGACCAAATGAATATGGTACATCCCCTTCCTGTGCATAGTACTCTGCTAAAGTAGGGGAAATACTCTGGTGATAAACATTCCAGGATGTTAAGCTAGGGTAAATCTAATGAAGAAAGAACTGAAATACAGATTTTCCTCAATTAATATTGGAAGACAATATCATTCTGGTCCTTTTGCCAATAAGACTGCCAAGTATCTGCCTTGAATGATGCTTTTTTCCATTTATAAGACCAATGGAGTGCTTCCAGGAATGAGATGAAATGTTTTTACAACGGAAAGGCCACAACATGGACTCATCAGCTAGAGTTGGAGGGAGGTAAACAGGTACAGATGCAAGGTCAGGTACACAGGTAAGGCAAGAGTTAGATAGAGGGTTTAAAGAAGACAGAAAAGTGTGATCACTGAAACCTCAGGTAACGTTTCACAAGAAGGAGAAGTTATAAGGAATCACGTAGTCTCAGCTATCTGAATTTAATCTCATTTCACTCTATACTAAATTATAATATTATTGAGTAAACTATTAATAAGAAGTATGATAGTCCTAAATAACAATAAAAAATGTACAACAAAACCTTCCCAGAAGAAAGCATCATTTCTATCTTGAAAAAGATTATGGTTCACCTTCATCACTTGCATTCTGAAACTGGGCCACTAGCTCCTGCAGAAAAGAAGACAACAATTTGTATCCTCAATCAATTGCAAACAACAACCTGTAACAGATAAAGCAATTCTGACTAGAGAGAAAAAGGAGGTGAGCAAGGCCTTACCTGAAGGAACTGGAGCCTGGGAGTGCCATACCTCCCTGTGCGCTCTATTTGCCTTTGGTGATTTGTAAACATTGCAGTAGAAGAGAAATTTGCCTCCCCACCCCACCCCCAAACCAGATAATGTCTTCCTTATTAAGCCCTGAAGATGTCCTCCTTCCTGCATCACTCTCCAAAGCCCTAATATCCTTATCCTTATTCTATGAAACAGTTGGATCTACTAATGTGCCATCTTTCTATCTTTCGGCAACCTCCCACACGTCAGTCCTCACTCACCTGTAGGTGGCTCAACCGATGATTCTGTGGTCTCTCAATTCTCAAAGATGACTGCCAGAAAAGAGATGCATGGGTGGCCATTGGCCAAATGTATTGTCAATAATCAATACTATGTACTGTCACACACAATACAAAGTTATTGCCGCAGAAGGTATTCCAAGTAAAATTTCAGAAAAAAAGAGAAAAAAATTCATGGTTTGGTAACCAATGGAACATGTTTTCGGTAATTTATCTCCAGCCATACCTCTTTTTCCAATAACTGGTTCCTTATACATTTTGTTGGTTCCAGGAAGATGCCATTTGAGGATCTAATAAATCTCATAATAATTACATAAAATATACAAATATATATTAGGGATTTTTGTATATATACCTTTATAATATCGATTTTTGCAAAGAAACTCCTCATTTAGACATACAGTCATAGCTACCATTGATATACCCCGAACAATTGCAGTTAAGTCGCCGTAACCCCTGTTTGGTTAACTGGAGTGAAGTGATAGTTAAAAGATGACTAAGTAGCATCAGAGTTGACGGCGGCGGAGCCGTCGAGGACATTGCGGCTGCAGGTGATGATGCTCATGATTGGTCCTGGGCGGTCGTGAAGTTGCCGCTGCCATCGAGGGCCGTCGGGGTGGGGGGAGAGGTGGGGTCACCGGAACGGGGGAAGAGGGGGGATCACCAGAGAGGGGGACCGCTTGGGTGGGGCTATTTATTTTACGAAACTTTAACAAAGAGAGAGACTCACCTGTGTGCGGCGGCGGTGGGTGGGCGGGCGGCAGCGGCAGCGGACGGCGCACAGCCGCTGTCGAGGCAATGCCGGAGAAGGGGGAGTCGCGTGCGGGGAGAGGCCACGGGCCGTAGGGGGCAAGCGTCGGTGGGGTGGCGCTCCGCCGCAGAGACCGTGCCGGAAAGGAAGAGGCGGCGGGGCCTGGGGGTAAGCGCCGACGCGCCGCTGCCAGAGGTGTCGCCGGCCGCTGCAGGGGGGTTGGGGTGTCGGGGAGAGAGAGAGAGAGAGAGAGAGGAAAGGGAGGCCGCGCCGCTGGAGAGAGAGGGAGACGGCGTAGACAGACCGTGCTCGGCGGAAGACAGTGACAGGCGGCGGCAGTTCTCGGATAAAATCCCTAGCAGAGAGGTGATCCCAGGGGAGGGGTGCCTGGGTGTGGGAAGAGGGGCCGCCGGGGTGGTCTCTCTCTCTCTCTCTCTCTCTCTCTCTCTCTCGCTGTAGGGCATTTTGGATATTTTACATGTATTAATATTTTCTGTTATTTTTTAAAATATATCAAAGATATCTATAGTAATAGATTTAAATGAGAGATTTATTTATAAAAATCGATCGGTGCAGAGGTATCTATGCAAAAATCCCTATATTGGGGACCCTGGCATAGCCCCTGTATATTAACGACCGGTGGGTGTGGTATCTGGTTCAGTCCTGAAGATCAACCGAGTCAAACTAAATTATCAGAAAAAAAGGATAAATAGGAAATTTCAAAGGGAACCTGTTAGGAATTATTTATCCTTTCTCAAAAATTAGGTATTGAAGTAAGATATTCTTTTTCTTATAAGTCGATCTAATTCTTTGTAGAATTTAATGTGAGACTAAAGTCACTAGTAACTCTAGTAGGTTGAGAGACTCACACTACCTCTGAGTGCTCACACCACTCACCCATAACAATATCTCCTCCTTTACAAGGTCGACGCCCTCGTCGGCTAAGTACCGATCGAGATTACGTCCGTTCATGCACAGCAGATAAAGAATATATTGATACGTCACATTAGATCTACAAAGATTGAGCTCAGACATTATTTGTTAGGAATCATTTATCCTTTCCCAAAATTTAAATATTGAGATAGAGGATTTCTTTTCTTATAAGTTGATCTAACTCTGTGTGAAATTTAATGCGAGACTAAAGTCAATAATAATTTTAATAGACTGAGAGACTTACACTCTCTCTATATGTTCACACCACTCACCGGTAACAGGACCCGTGGAATTCTCAAAAAAATCGAACGAGGGCCGAGGAAGGTGGTACGGCGTAACGGGCTGCCGACCTGGCACCGATCACCGCACGGGGCGCCTCCTTAACGCGGTCACCACAACAAGTAACGCCGTCGGCTATTTCTTCTCTTGACAACAACAGAACACCGTCGACAAAATTTTGCCGACGCGTCAAGACCATGACCACGGAAGAGAAGGGGAAAATAACCGTGATGGTGGAGTGGCGATGAGGATGTTGGGTCGGGGTTCTGAGGAGGACTATCACCTGTGTCCCTTCTAGGGCCTAGGTGTCATCTGCAGATAGCGAACTCCACAGCGAGGCGAGAGAGAGAGAGAGATGAGGTGGGGTGGGGTGGGGTGGGCAGACGGCAGACGGCAGACCTGCAAGGGACGGTGACCAGGCCCTTGAAAGGCCGGGCTAAGGCGGAGCAGGGCGGAGTAGTGGGGGCAACGGCGCGGGGGTTCGCGGGGAAGGCGAACCTCGGCCGGCGCAGGGATGGCGGCTGCGCTGGGGAGAGACGGGAGCTGGGACGCGCTGTTGATGGGCACAGTGGAAGGTGAAGGAGATGGCGAGAGCAAGAGCGGGGGGGGGGGCGGGGAGGGGGGGGGGGGCGCGCGTGCGAGAGAGAGAGAGAGACCGACGGGAGAGCATTAGAAAGGGATCTAATATGGATAGACCGTCGAGAAGCCAAAAATTAGATTTTTAGCGATGGCTGAACCTCTTCTAAAAAGAAACTAAAAATGAGATAGTTGTAAAAAAACACGTACGTAATTGTGTTAGATAATAAAAAAATTACATGAAAATTATTATTAAACAAAAATTTATAAAAAAATATTTTAAAAATGTATTAACATACATGTCATTGTGTTAATTTAAATAATATATAAATAACAATTAAGCATAGTTTTTTATAAATTTTTGACAAAAATAATATTTTTATAAATAAATATGATATTTTATATGCTTTAAATTTATACAATGATATACCTATTAATATATTTTTAAGAATATTTTTTATAAATTTTTATCTAATAATAACTTTCATATAAAAAATTAAATAATATCAAATAAATATTTCTTAATTTTCAGTTGCCTTTCTACTAGGGCTGTCAATGGGCCGGGCCCGGGCCGAGCTTAGGTCGGCCCGGCCCGGGCCCAACTCATCAAAATTAAGGCCTGAGCCCGGCCCGGGCCCGACCTATGTCGGGCCGGGTCGGGCCCTACATTATGTAAAAAATGTAAAGCCTGACTAAGGTCCGACCCGACCCGACAACTTAAATAAAATAATAAAAATTAATAGATTTAATATTATAAAATTTATAAACTCACTAAATTAATTAAAATTTTTGATATTAATTATTTAATTTATGTGAAAAGAGAGTTTTAAATTTTTTAATTAAGTTAAATAATATAATTTTAATTAAATTATTTTTAAAATTTAAATTGAGAATAAAAAAGGAGAACGGGCCGGGCCGGCCCGCGGGTCGAACTCAAAGCCCGAGCCCGCCCCCGGGTCTAGTCGGGCCGGGCTTTTAGGCCCGACTAAAAGTCTGCGGGTCGAAAATGACCTTGCGGCCAGACCCGAAATCGGGTCAGACCCACGGAATTGTCGGGCCGGCCCGGCCCATTGACAGCCCTACTTTCTACGTGTAAGTAAATTCTACAACTGGATGTCTAACACGGCCTGATCAGAGTGCGACGCGCAAATGTGTCTTCGATGTTTCATTATTTTCTCTCTCTCTTTCTAAATATAGATATATACAATCTGTTTTTAATTACCCTAAAATTTTGAGTTTGACAATTTAATTATGCTTCCCGATCATGCACTTCATCTAGATTTACTAATGTGGACTTTTTTTGGTCGGAAGTTCTACCCTACTTATATTATTAACCGTGCATACTTTTCTTATAAATCCTCGTCACAATTTTTTTCCTTTTAAACCTGACTCCATGGGCGTTTGAAGTTTGTTCACCTTACCGTACATGGAAGGCGTCACCACTCAGCCACTCTTTCAACACGTGGATTTGTTAGACCCTAAGTTGGCCTGTCATGTAAGGAGATCTATCCTTCACAAATAACAAAATATAAATATGTCGATGCCAAGGAAAACATTCATGCATTGTCTTTGAAATCTTGGATTAGAAGATTTCAGTTTCTAATTAACAAGATCATCGTATCCAACTTTTCCTAGTTTTTTTTTTGCTTATAATTTCTCTTTGAAATTGGTTATTGTTGAGGAGGGAAAAGTTTGCCGGACCATTAAGGCCATCTCAGCAGCCCACCTTTGAGACCCGGCACCGAGGCCCACTTCTAGTTACCTCGGCCCATCAAGCGACTGACCACGGCCTGCCATCGCACTGGCCCAAGTCCAAAGATCGTACGCACGTGTGCCTCTATGGTCCTGTAACCGCGACGCATGCCTCCGACGAACCTTGCCACACTAATGGTGAAGTGACACTAGTCCAGGGAAGGAACGGCGGGTCAATGCCCACGCCCTCTCTGCCTTGTTAGGCAAGCAAGTGGGCGACTTATATCTCCATGGCTAGGGCAACCCAATGTCTCCCAAGCAGACGACGAAGGTCAACCCCAAGGAGAAGATATATATATAGGACCCTGGCCAGACGGCCAAGCCAGTATGAAACCTTGACCCCATGAACTCTCTCTTTAGTCTCCCTCCCTCACCTTCGAGCACCGGTCCCCCCATCTCCTAGTGCTTGCCTTTACTTCATTGGTTGCCTGATTTAAGCATCGGAGGATTGTCCCCTAAGATATCTCCTATGACTCCTTCTGACACATGACTCCTTCTGACACATGTTCATGATTTCAGGGTCCCTCCCGTAGCAGCATCCTCCTCCCTCACCTACACAAATATCGGGGGTGTAGTCCGTGGATCGAGGTGACAAATCTCGACCTCTACATTTCTTGGCACTGTTTGTGGGAACTTAAGAAGTAGAAGCCATGGCACCCAGAGCTGACTATCACAATGTCAGCAACCGAGGAGGGACAGTTGGTTCTAGCTAGGCATCCTCAAGAGCCCCGACAAGCGACCACCTATCCCAAGGAGATCATGTTCAGCCCTCTGCCCACTCGACGGCAGAGGAGATTGTCGATGTGCACCGTAAGCTCTAGGTGCTGAAGGAAGCCTACCAGGGCCTCCTCCATCTACAGGTGAAGCTGGACTGCGCCGCGGTGATCCCCCCCACCGAGGATCCAAGATCGTCGGCGATTGGCGGCCGAGCGTCCTGATGTGCTCGAAACGTTCGTCGTTAAAACATGCGGCAATCAATCAAAACTAAATACCAAACTCACAATATAATCCAAATTAACTGTAATACATTGGTGAGCACGGGTCGAATCCACATAGAGGAATCTTGAGATTAAAAACTTTGATTTTTCTTTTAAAGCAAAAATAGATGAATGTTTGTGTTTAATTTTCATAATTTAAAGGACATTAAATAAATCTATCTAAAAAAATTAAATGCGAAATAAAGTAGACGAATTTGAGACAGTTGGTGCGGTTGTGATATGATAACGGCGTCGTCTCCTCGAGCCTTTGATTTACGAGTCGTCGGGAACGGCTACGTACACTCGACTGGATCGGAACCGATTCTCTTGACCGTCTTTATAAGAAGTTTATAGGGTGAAAGCTAAAGAATTTAGGAAGAGATATTAGAGAGATGGAGGGAGATTGTACTAAATAAAATTAAAAATAACAACATTATTAGAATTAAAACATGAATTAAAATACACTTGCAAGTGTATGAAAATTACAACAAAATCAATTACAACAAAATTATTACAATTAACAAAAGAAATAAAATAGACAAACTTAATCCTACTCTAGAGAACTAAGAGAGGAGGGGGAGAATAATGAAAGCATCAAGCTACTTATGTGCATCTTCTATATGAATGAGAGCCTCCCATGTCTTCCTTTTATAAGCCCCCAAGCCAACACTATTCCTCCATGTGAACACCGTTGTTACAATTTTTTGACTTAGAAAAGGTAGGCATGCATGTGTTGCACATTTTGCCATTTTTTTTAAATTTTTCTCCCTTCTTTTCTATTTTTTTATTCCTTCTTTCTCTTCTCTTTTCTCTCTCCTCTTTCATCTCTCCTACCGTCGCCGCACTCTCTCTTTCCTTTCTCTCTCTTTCTTCGCCGCGCCGCGTGAATCGCCCGCGAGAAGACGTTGCGCCCTGGCCACGTCGCACCCTGCCGACCTCGCACTAGTGAAGACACATGTTGGCCAGCCACATGTGCTGGCTTCCCGTGGCCGACAAAGCCGCGTGAGAAGGCCCCGCCCGCCAAAGTTGACTTCCCGCTAGCGCCCGTCTTCGCCTGGCCACTTAGCCACGTTGTTGAAGCCCTTGCCATTGACTGCACGGTCGCCCGAGCCTCGTGGAAAAGTCACCCGAGACACGTTGCTGCTCCTTTTGCGTTGATTGTGTGAAACCTGTGTCGAGAAGATGCCCGAAGTCGCAATGCGCTGAAGACTTACATATATGAATCCTTCACGTTGCATGCTACGTGAAGACTTCTATAAATATATATATATATATGCTATATATATATAGAGAGAGTATATATATATATATATACTATATATATATGCTATATATATACAACAACTGTTTTATTTTTTTATTTTTTTCTTTATATTTTTTTATTATTTTAAACAAACCCATGGGCCTTTGGCCCAATGGAACTTTTATTTTCTCATTTTTTTCTTCTCAACTTTAATGGACTTCGGCTTCTTCTTTGTGTCTGCAAAATAAGCAAATTTATTCATTAAAATTACTTAATTCTATAAAACTAAATATTTTACTCTAGAATATGATTAAGTGTGATAAATGCATAATGATACATATTAAAGCTCATAAAAATGTGATATGACATTAATTAACATGTAAAAATACATACTTATCACCATAGTTTAAAAGGTCTTGAGGCGGTTGTGAGGCACTTTCTGTAAGCCTCATAAGGCGTAAGTCTTAAGGCACAACGAGACATAAGCCTTAATAGAGAATAAAATAATCTTAAAATCATCAAAATTGCTAAAAATAATAGTGATTTCATGTGTTAATATTATATCAACTCAATGATAAATTCATGTTATTTCACAAGTACTAAATTATGAGCCAGTTGTCTAGTGCAGTTGGTTTGTCACCCTTTCCCATATGGGGGAAGGTCCGTGTTCGAACTCGATTATCCCCTCCCTGTTAAAAAAAAGTACCTACCAAGAAAAAAATATTGAAATATGATTTAAGGACAACAAAAGAAACATAATTTTTGGGAGTACCCTACAACAACTCATTGCATCATCTTCTCAAGTGATGCACACGTCTCAATTAAATACCTTGAGGCGGTAAAGGCGGTGAGGCGTAGCATCTCAATCAAAAAAAGGCGTAAGCCTCAAGTAAAAGACATGAGGCGCATGTCTCAAGGCGTTTTTCTAGTGCCTCACCTTGAGGCTTAAGTCTTATTGCCTTGAGGCACCGCCTTTTTAAACAATGCTTATCACACCCCCCAACTTACTCATTGTTAGTCCCTTAGCAATGCAAATAATTTTAAAAATTTAGGACCAACAAGAGTTTAAAAATTCCATACTTTCATATCCAGCTTTTCTTTCACATAATTAACTAAAGATTAGGAATCTGGAAGTATTAACACACACTATCCTATGATTTAGAAATTAAGGTACATGATCAAGAATTCAACTCAAAACTCAATAGTATTAGTACATGTATAAATACTAAATCCACAGCGTAGACAATAACATCCCCCATTTGATATTCCAAATAAGTGCTTTTCAACCATGCACCTCTTAATCAGAGCATTAAGCATATTAGCTTTTTGTATGCCTTATTGCTTCATCCCTTAGAGATCTTTTTATTTTTCTACACAATGATGCTGCACTACCCTTCATTGTTTAACGCGAACCTCGAAGTAAATCTGGTTTCGCAGATCAAGGTTCCCTTATCCTTTTGACGCGAACCTCAACACGTCTTAGGTGAAGTAGGCCCGGTTACTCAAGTTCGGAGCATTTTTATGATGTTTTCTTTTTCTCAATTTTTTTTTTCAATTGTGCTTTTACACTAATTTTGATAGATAACTTGGCAGAATGCTTATAAAAGATCTCTTCTTCAAGAAGTGCCGAATATCAGGTAATATACCCAAAATAGCAGAAGGCTTGTCATACTTGTTTCATTAGCGTGCAACGTGATTTTCATTTTTCTAAAGTACATGGGAACTTTAAAGAGATTCTTAGATCGATTTTCCATGGCTAGATTAAATCATTTTCCATCATCCGTATCCCAGTCTTTTCTATTCTAGAATCACTTTTAATTCAAGCATGAATCATGAAACTCAGTGGGGTTTTATTTTCTCTTTTTTTTAATTTTTTAATTTTTTAATTTTTTTAATTTTTTTAAATGCAACATGTGCAATGGCATGATTTTCGTCCTCCCAACTTAAATAACATTGTCCTCAATGACATGAACAATATGGAATAATAGAATAATGTAGACATGAAGTTTGTGAAGGAACGGGACAAGCTGACGGAATTGAACTGCGATGGGCTCGGCTTTTGAATAAAAGGTGGTACTGGCCGGGGCAAAGGTGCAAGCAATCATCTATCTCTCCCCCCAACTTATCATTTATTCACACCTGCAAAAGAAAAAAAACACAAGAAAAATTTGGGTTGCCTCTCAAGAAGCCATTTATTAGCACATGAAAATTACAAAAAACTTTGGGTTACCTCTCAAGAAGCGCTAAGTTTTACGTCTCCAGTCAGACGCAATGTAGCTCACTAACCAACGGGTGGCATTCAGAATGAGCCACCAAGTGATCTAATCCTCCTTCAAATTCCAGCCCTTATGCCATTGGAAGACAAGAGTAAGTAGGTACGTGTAGGGGCTAGAAATTCCAGCTCTTATGCCATTGGACCCTTCATCACACTCATCACTCAATTGAAGATTATCAATCAAATTTTCCAAAAACGGGGGTGATAGATGAAATGTAAACTTTTCCAACAAGGCCCCATCATCATGTTCTTCAAGGGGAGGAGGATATTCAAAATTTGGTTTCATTAAATCAATAAGATTATTACTCACAAAGTAATCATCCTCTTCATGCATTTCCTCAATTGAGTTGTTTGGGTCACTATTCTTCATAATGGTATTCTCAATCTCAAAACATTCATAGAAAGAAGTGATGATATCAATATGATCATTTTATCCTACACTGCACCCCCTAATTCCGTCCCTTCCTCCATCATGATTTTGCGAGTGTACTCCCCCTCATTCCCAATAGTGATATCTTGAGCCAAAATGACAGGTATCAGATCATCATCATCATCATTCACGTATTGAGGGGGTTGGTTGAATATTGAAGGAGGGCCATGGTAAGTAGATTGAGAGTACACGATTTGAGGTTCAAAGTAGTGGCCCGGTGAATCACCCCTAGTATCGATATTGCTTTGGACGTTTGGGTGAGATGAGTTGGGCTGAAGTTGATTACACATGGGCTGCTCGTGAACTGCTTGGGGTAAAGGTGTAGACAGATGGTCTTGAAATGTTGGATCCATCCAAGGTAAATTTGGGTGAGTACTCCAACCAAGATTATAATCATCCGAGAATGTAGCACGCTTGAGCTGAGAGAACCATAGGGTATCTTGGACTTGAGCTTGGATGACTGGTGGAAGTCGGGCTACAGTAGGACATTCACTCACATGGTGAGTGAGACTGGCACAGAACTCACAGGCTTTCTTCAAAATGTGGATTAGATTTTCAGCCTGTTTGAAAGACCCTACATATTATTTATGAGATGAGATTGAGGCATGATTCATCGAATTTTCACTAAAAATTTTAAACAGATCATAAACTTTATCTTCACTTTTGTTCATAAATGTCTCACCGCAACATATGTCTATCATTTACCTATCATGATCAGATAGCACCTCATAAAATACAAACATAATTTACCATTTGGGCAACCCATGGTGTGGACATTGACATAATAAATCCTTTACTCTCTCCCAAGATTCATGAAGTTGCTCTCCCGAAAGTTGGGTAAGTCCCATAATCTCCCTTCTCATCATGTTGGTCCGGACTATGTTGTAATTTTTTTTTTCAAAAATTCTAACTCTTCCCAAGTCCTGATAGTCTTTTGATGGGAATCGACGCCGAGCCAGTACTTTTCATATTGCATTTATATCCTTTAGTTTATTTTTATATCCACGGGAAAGTATACGCGCAATTGTACGGCTTTATCGGCCAATGCGTCATTCCCACGGATTGTGTGGGTTTCTATGTAATTTGTCAGTAGGACCAGCAAGGGGGGCCCCAGCCCTTTCCCATTGGTCCATGTCATCCATGTGGGGCTGTTCAACCATCCTAGGTGGCCATCTAGAAGGGTTGAATGCCATTTGACCACATGAGAGACAAGTGGCTTAATTAGTCCAAGGTGGGTTACCTACCTCACCTACCCATTCAACCCCATTAACCATGGTCAAGGGGGCGCCCCTCTCCCCTTAATATTTTATTATTTTTTGTGTGTTATTCACATCCAATCTAGGTCCTCCATTCCCCACCCCTAGATCTAATGGTGTAGATTAGATTTGACACATGGCATATAAAAGGGTTGTATTTTCCATTTGTTAGCATTAATGAAGAGAAAATTGTTGGAAAATCAAGAGTGTTCTTGAGCCCCCCCTCTCTCCCTCTGGTTTCTCTCCTCCAACCTCCAGTTCTAGAGTGATTTCTATCTTCTATCCCATCCCCTCTATCTCCGGTGATCATCTGTGCCGCCGCCGCCGCCGTTCGTGCCGCCTTCGAGCCGCCGCGAAATCATCTTCGGTATTCTGTCCTGCTGGATAGAGGTGCCTTCCTGAAATTCCTGCTACCAGCCACTACCTCTTCGTGGTCTACAATTTTTATGGTGTGTTCCCATCTTCCACCCCATCATCCACAAAAAAATTCAGGTCCAAAATCACTCGTTTAGTATTTTTCCATTTTCGTGCATCTTTCACTCCCAGATCTGTTTTGTCTCTGTCTATAGTGACAGCAGCCCTGTGTTTCTCACCTCCGACCCTCTTTTTGATTTTTCCAAACCCTTCCAATTTCACTAGGAGTTCTGACCATAATCCCCTACATCCACGGATTTTCTTAATTTTTGATCAACCTTCCATCTATTTTTAAAAATTCGTGTTCTTCCTCAGCTACAGTGTTGTCAGCCAGATTCCAGATCCGACCCACTGCTAGTGCAAAAGTCATAGAAATTCGTAGCCTTTCTCAAATCCAGATCCCAAAATAGTCCTGATTTTATAGCTTGCTTTCCAACAACTTTGCTGAAAACCATAACCTCAGATTCGGACGTTCACATATCGGTCAAAGGCAACTCTCAGGAAAGTTCCCTACTAGTCTGAGAGTTCAGACACTGTACAGTAGCAACCTTCAAAATTCGCCAATCAGAAGTACATGCTTGATTATTTTTCTATAATCACCTTGGGTTGAAGCCCTTCGAAGCATCTTTCCAACGGTGCTAGTTTCGTCGCATTCCGACATCGGGGCTGATCGCAGCGTCTGTTCTCGTCGGAGCGCGCGTCGGAAAATAGAACCGGCAGGTCCGTGGCCGGTTATTCCGACCGGTGCCGATCGGAGCCGCCCGGCCTCCGGCCTGCAAACCAGCGTGCCGCCAGCCCGGGGAACGCTTCCCTAAGTGTCCTCACTACAGCGGTGCCACCGGGTCCCACACGGCCCCTCCGGACAGCACGTGGGCCCCACCGTCACGTGTTCGGGTGTTGCCGAATCAACGCGAGAAGCCGCCCGTCAACCCGAATTCGGTCCTCCCAGGCCCAGTTGTGTAGCCCTTTACCTTCCTGCGTGGAGTGGGCGATATTTCATTGCTGTCATCATTGTGTAATATTTATCCCGGGAGTACGAGTTTCGGCCGGGTCCGTCGTCCCCACACCGAGCACGTGGAGATATCATCCTCGCTCCTCACTTGGCATTTTGCTTAATTTCATATATATACTTGTTTATGCCGCTGTTAGAGAGCATGTGTAGGGATATCTAGCTCGCTTTATCTAGTCATTATCGCTGCTGCGAGAGAGTGCGACACCGTCCCGTGACCCGATCCGGGCACACGAGAGAGCCGATCACCCTAGCTCATTGTCGATTTCTCAACCGCGCACGTCCGACGCTTCCCTCGTTAAGGGACAGTCACGAGCTTGTCGTGTCCGTGGTCTCGTCCCGCATCAATTTGGTATCAGAGCAAGTTGAGTCTAGGGTGTCAAAAAAAAGTGTCATTCATTAGTCATTTACGTCTAAGTCATGTTTAGGGTCATCATTGTTTTAAAATAAACAAAAAAAAGTGTCTTTTGCATTGCATCCCAATAACCCGGTATATCAAAATATGTTGTCCGAACGTTAGGCTACGCCTATCGGGAAGGCCGCACACTTGCGCGAGTGATCTTCGGATCGATTAACTCCGCCACGTGCCGAGTTTTGGTTACGTCTAGGTGCATCATCTTGTAGTGTGCATTTGCCTTAGTCGGTGTCTCCTACTCCGTGTCTTGCATGCCCACTTGTCGAGGTACTCAATACTCACCCCCACCACCACCTATGGCGGAATCTTGAGTCTATAGTTCCGATGAAGTGGCCACATTATTCCGAACTCTTGTGGGGAAAATGGATGGGTTGAGTGAGCGCATGTATGAGTTAAGTACTCGAGTGGATAGGATGGAAGGAGCGAGTACCCGAGTGAATGGCCTAGGCACCCGCCTAGAAGAGAGGATGAAAGCCGTAGAGGATAGGGCCGCTGGGTCGAACCAGTCCGTTCAAGGATTGGTCGGGAGAGTTGCCACACTAGAGAGAGGTCCAGCCGAGGCACCACCGATTGCCCCAGTCCAAGCACCCGTCCCACCTACACAAGGTCAACCGGAGCCAGGTCAACAACCCGCGACTCCAAGGGTTCAAGGGATAGCTAATAGGAGGCACGAAGTCCCCGAGGTGCATGACTATGAGTCCGAAAATGAGCATCGGGGATATGGTCGTGATCGTCGTCCTATACGGCGTACCCATGACCAAGATATGGATGAACGGGCCATTCGGACCGTTCGTTCTGACCCTCCCACCTTTGACGGGTCCTTAGACCCAAAGGTCTATCTTGATTGGGAGGCTGGTATGGACCGATATTTTGAGTGGTTCGAGATGTCGGACCAACGAAAAGTCAAGTACGCCAGGATGAAACTTTTAGGCCAAGCACAAACCTATTGGCGGAACATGGAGAACCTATTGTTTCATCGTCAAGAACCCCCTATCGATACATGGACCGATATGAGGAAGAAGCTTAGGAAGAAGTACCTCCCTACCTCCTACCGCCAGCGTCTTATAGAGAGGTGGCAAAGTCTCACCCAAGGAGATTGGTCCGTCTCTGACTACATCGCCGAATTTGATGAATACTACTTGCGATGTGATGCCACGGAGGAGGATTCCCTTACCATCTCCCGGTTTCGGCGTGGTCTACGCCCGCACCTACGGTATGAGCTTCTCCGCCGCAAGGTGGACAAGTTGGAGGATGCATATCAAGTTGCTCTCGAGATGGAGCAATTCGAGGGAGAGTTCGAGTCTATTCCTCGGTGGAGTCCCGCTCCTCCCCGTAGTGATTCCCGTGGCTCCTTAGGTTCATACCCGAGGGGACCCATGGCTCGTCCTCAGGAGCCCGCCCGTCAGGAGCACTTCGCTCCTAGACCTCGACCTCCCCCACCACGGGATCTACCTCCACCCCATCCACCGGCACCCGTTGCCCGTTCCCCAGCACACATGGCCCGTCCCCTGGCCCCGACACTTCCCCCGCTGTTGCCCACGGCGCCTACACCTCCACCCTTGTTACCTACGCCCCCTACCCGTCGGGAGGATAAGGGTAAGGCCCCTCTTATCGGAGAGAGTAGTAGGTCGCGAGTGCAATGTTTCCACTGTCACGGGTTTGGCCACATTGCCAATGAATGCCCCGCCCGTGCAACCCTAGCCCTAGGGGTTGGAGATACCTTACCTCCTGAGCTTGAGTGTGTCGATTATGAGGCTGACCAAGCACTAGCCGATGAGTACTATGCCTTGGGGGGAGAGCTGGGCGACTCACCCGTCGCCCAGGATGCCGCCACTTAGTGGGCTTGATGTCACCACCTTAGTCTAGGGTCATATATGAGTCGGTGTGTTTTCCTTGTGTGGTTTATTTTGTGTGGTTTGTTTGCATGGTTTGTGTGTCGTTTGTCTGCATGTGTCTTGTGCAAGCTCGTTGTCGTTCTCTTATGAGTAAGAGGTGAGTGGATTCATTCGATAAGTATGGGATCGGTTCTACATCTATACCCGGATCAGTCACCTACAGGGACTCAGCGGTGATTCCTAGTGAGTCTTCGAGCTGCTTCCTTCCCTTTGAGAGTGCCCCACCCAGAGTGTCCACCTCTAGCCCATGGCAGCTTGTGCATATCGAGTATATATGGAATGAGCAGGTGACGGTCACTTGGAGTGGAGCATACCCGCGCTACTTGGCACGGTGACGGATCCGCCGGAGTACTCGAGCATCCATACCCCTACTCGACAGGGTCGAGTTCCTCCCACCCGGGGAGAGTTGATGGGAATCGACGCCGAGCCAGTACTTTTCATATTACATTTATATCCTTTAGTTTATTTTTATATCCACGGGAAAGTATACGCGCAATTGTACGGCTTTATCGGTCAATGCGTCATTCCCACGGATTGTGTGGGTTTCTATGTAATTTATCAGTAGGACCAGCAAGGGGCCCCCAGCCCTTTGCCATTGGTCCATATCATCCATGTGGGGCTGGTCAACCATCCTAGGTGGCCATCTAGAAGGGTTGAATGTCATTTGACCACATGGGAGACAAGTGGCTTAATTAGTCCAAGGTGGGTTACCTACCTCACCTACCCATTCAACCCCATTAACCATGGTCAAGGGGGTGCCCCTCTCCCCTTAATATTTTATTATTTTTTGTGTGTTATTCACATCCAATCTAGGTCCTCCATTCCCCACCCCTAGATCTAATGGTGTAGATTAGATTTGACACATGGCATATAAAAGGATTGTATTTTCCATTTGTTAGCATTAATGAAGAGAAAATTGTTGGAAAATCAAGAGTGTTCTTGAGCCCCCCCTCTCTCCCTCTGGCTTCTCTCCTCCAACCTCCAGTTCTAGAGTGATTTCTATCTTCTATCCCCTCCCCTCTATCTCCGGTGATCATATGTGCCGCCGCTGCCGCCGTTCGTGCCACCTTCGAGCCGCCGCGAAACCGTCTTCGGTATTCTGTCATGCTGGATAGAGGTGTCTTCCCGGAATTCCTGCTACCAGCCACGGCCTCTTCGTGATCTGAAATTTTTATGGTGTGTTTCCATCTTCCCCCCCATCATCCACAAAAAAATTCAGGTCCAAAATCCCTCGTTTAGTCTTTTTCATTTTCGTGCATCTTTCACTCCCAGATCTGTTTTGTCTCTGTCTACAGTGACAGTAGCCCTGTGTTTCTCACCTCCGACCCTCCTTTTGATTTTTCCAAACCCTTCCAATTTCACTAGGAGTTCTGACCATAATCCCCTACATCCACGAATTTTTTTAATTTTTGATCAGCCTTCCATCTATTTTTAAAAATTCGTGTTCTTCCTCAGCTACAGTGTTGTCAGCCAGATTTCAGATCCAACCCACAGCTAGTGCCAAAGTCATATAAATTCGTAGCCTTTCTCAAATCCAGATCCAAAAATAGTCCTGATTTCCTAGCTTGATTTCCAACAACTTGGCTGAAGACCATAACCTCAGATTCCGACGTTCACATATCGGTCAAAGGCAACTCTCAGGAAAGTTCCCTGCTAGTCTGAGAGTTCAGACACTGTACAATAGTAACCTTCAAATTTCTCCAATCAGAAGTACATGCTTGATTATTTTTATGTAATCACCTTGGGTTGAAGCCCTTTGAAGCATCTTTCCAACGGCGCCAGTTTCGTCACATTCCGACGTCGGGGCTGATCGCAGCGTCCGTTCTCGCCGGGGCGCGCGCTGGAAAACAGAACCGGCAGGTCCGTGGCCGATTATTCCGACCGGTGCCGATCGGAGCCGCACGGCCTCCGGCCGGCGAACCAGCGTGCCGCCAGCCTGGGGAACGCTTCCCTAAGTGTCCCCACTACAGCGGTGCCACCGGGTCCCACACGGCCCCTCCGGACAGCACGTGGGCCCCACCGTCACGTGTTCGGGTGTTGCCGAATCAACGCGAGAAGCCGCCCGTCAACCCGAATTCGGTCCTCCCGGGCCCAGTTGTGTAGCCCTTTACCTCCCTGCGTGGAGTGGGCGATATTTCATTACTGTCATCATTGTGTAATATTATCCCGGGAGTACGAGTTTCGGCCGGGTCCGTCGTCCCCACGCCGAGCGCGTGGAGGTATCGTCCTCGCTCCTCACTTGGCATTTTGCTTAATTTCATATATGCTTGTTTATGCCGCTGCTAGAGAGCATGTGTAGGGATATCTAGCTCGCTTTATCTAATCATTACCGCTGCTGCGAGAGAGTGTGACACCGTCCCGTGACCCGATCCGGGCACACGAGAGAGCCGATCACCCTAGCTCATTACCGATTTCTCAACCGCGCACGTCCGACGCTTCCCTCGTTAAGGGACAGTCACGAGCTTGTCGTGTCCGTGGTCTCGTCCCGCATCATCTTTCCAAAAATCTTTAACCAACATGTGGCTTTTTATGTCAATGAGAATGGAAAGAATATCAACTTAAGGGCATCATCACTAAACTTTTAGATTTTGATCAGGGAGTAAACTTCTAGAAAATCATCTAGATGCCTATAAGAATTTTCATTGAGATTCCCATACAAAGATGAGCATCTGGATGAGACTAGGGTCAATCTCATAATGATATACCAGAATGTCAGGTAGTTCAATACAGGTTGAGGGTTTATAAGTAGAAGGAAAGAAATGTTCCTTCATAGGTGTGAGTTTTCCTCCAAGATGAATGGCCATAAAAAATAAGTTGGATCCCAGAAAGATGGTTCAAAATTTTTCTTCAATTTTTCAATTTTTTTGTTCATTTTTTCAATTGTTTTCAATTTTTCAATTTTATTTTCAATTTTCAATTTTATATTCCCTTTATTAATCTCCTTTTTTTATTTTATTCTCTTTCTTGTTTTGATTAAGATTAGAAAACCACAAATTCTTATTTATTTATTTATTTATTGGTTTAATTTTTATCTTTTAATTTTTTTAAAAAAATAACACTAAATTAGACGAATAGAGAGAAGATGACAATTTTTTTTTATTTTACATACACAAATAAGTTACATGTAAATTACCTGACGACCTAGATGGGACTTAGACCTACAAATAGGGTTTCACAAAATGACTAAAGTACCACTTAAGTTCACCTTCAATATTTTCACTGGCCAGATAAGGGGTGTGATAGTGGGAGGCTCCCCCTACTTTCATAGGGACATAATTAGATAACCACTAGCCCGCTTAAGGCGTTTGTCGTCCGACCGTCTTGCCTTAGGCACCGGTTTCCACTAGAGGATAAACCTAAATAGCACAAAAATCACAGTGTGAACCTAGGGACAATGTCTACTGAATTTTATTTATGGCTTAGGTCATGCAAAGATGCAAGGAAAAAGTGATTTGTGGGCTAAGGAAGGGTGATGAAATCCCCACCTTATCTTATTTAAGGGTAGTGCCCTTAGAGTGTTCTGAAGATTGAGATGCAATAAATAGGTTCAAACAAGGGGTTTAAGATGTAAATGCATGAACAATTATTTTATAAAACACAAATATGGAACAAAATTAATGCAATCTATATGATGCATGACCTAAAATATGATGTGTAGTTTCTAATCTTGGAATGAAGATTTTATTTTTGTGATCAAGTATTTTTTTTAATTAATGAAACTAACAAGCCAACATATTTTTTTTGAGATTTTCAAAATATAAAAATTAACAAAATAAATAAAATAAATTAAACCACAAGATGGAATGTTGAGACACTTACTTGGAGTGCGATCCCTCGTTCTTTATTATTTTTTTAATTTTTTGTTAATTTTTTTAAGGAGATGTAAAAAGGGAAGACAAATATCAAAAAATAAAAAAATTTCTTTTTTTAAAATATATACAAAAGAAAAATAAAATTTTTAACTCATACTGACCTCCTCGGCAACGGCGCCAAAAATTAATGTCACCGAATTGTTCGTCGTTAAAACCTGCGGCAATCAATCAAAACTAAATACCGAACTCACAACATAATCCAAATTAACTATAATACATAATTGGTGAGTACGGGTCGAATCCATAGAGAGGAATGTTGAGATTAAAAACTTTGATTTTTCTTTTAAAGTAAAAATAGATGAATGTTTGTGTTTGATTTTCATAATTTAAAGGACATGAAATAAACTTATCAAAAAAAATTAAATGCGAAATAAAGTAGACGAATTTGAGACCGTTTGTGCGGTCGTGATATGATAACGACGTCGTCTCCTCGAGCCTTTAATTTACGACTCGTCGGGAACGACTACGTATACTCGACCGGATCGGAACCGATTCTCTTGACTGTCTTTAGAAGAAGTTTAGAGGGTGAAGGATAAAAAATTTAGGAAGAGATATTAGAGAGATGGAGGGAGATTGTACTAAATAAAATTGAAAATAACAACATTACTCGAATTAAAAATTGAATTAAAACACACTTGCAAGTGTATGAAAATTACAACAAAATTAATTACAACAAAATTATTACAATTAACAAAAGAAATAAAATAGACAAGCTTAATCCTACTCTAGGGAACTAAGAGAGGAGGGGGAGAACAATGAAAGCATCAAGCTATGTATGTGCATCTTCTATATGAATGAGAGCCTCCCATGCCTTCCTTTTATAAGCTCCCAAGTCAACACTATTCCTCCATGTGAACACCTTTGTTACAATTTTTTGACTTAGAAAAGGTGGGCATGCGTGTGATGCACATTTTGTCATTTTTTCTGAATTTTTCTCCCTTCTTTTCTATTTTTTTATTCCTTCTTTCTCTTCTATTTCTTCTCGTTTCTCTCTCCTCTTTCCTCTCTCCTACCGTCGCCGCACTCTCTCTTTCCTTTCTCTCTCTTTCTTCGCCGCGTGAACCGCCCGCGAGAAGACCTTGCGCCCTGGCCACGTCGCACCCTGCCGACCTCACCCTCATGAAGACACATGTTGGCCAGCCGCATGTGCTGACTTCCCGTGGCCGACAAAGCAGCATGAGAAGGCCCCGCTCGCCGAAGCTGACTTCCCGCTAGAGCCCGTCTTCGCCTGGCCACTTAGCCACGTTGCTGAAGCCCTTGCCATTGACTGCATGGCCGCCCGAGCCTCGTGGAAAAGCCATGTGAGACACGTTGCCGCTCCTTTTGCGTTGATTGTGTGAAGCCTGTGTTGAGAAGATGCCCGAAGCCGCAATGCGCTGAAGCCTGTGTTGAGAAGATGCCCGAAGACATTAATTAACATGTAAAAATACACACTTATCACGCCCTCAGTCGCCTTCTCAACACACACCTTATGCCAGCATAGGCATTCTCTACGCCACTCGTCGAGCCTCCTTCACTCTAACCCTGGGATGGCCCGACGCCTACGACGCTACGAAGACGTAGAGCGAGAGCTCGAGGGAAATGTATGCTACTTGGACGATATCATCTAAGCCGCCAAGACAAAAGGCCCAGTCAACAACGTTGCCCACTTCCAAGCCCCCTTCTCCCAAGAGATTTTGGAGATGCTTATCCCTCCAAAGTTTCAGTTGTCATCGTTCACTCCTTACGACAGCACCACCGACTCTACCGACCACCTCTTCAGCTTCGAGTCCAACTTGGTATTCCACCGAGCCTCGGATGCTGTGAAGTGCCTGACCTTCACCACCACACTCTGAGAGAACGCCTGGACATTGTTTTTTTTAACTAAAGTGATACTTGCAAGGGGGGAGACGGGAGAGGGGGTTCATCTCTTCATTACGGAAGAAGATGAAAACACTATCCCGGCCACCAGGCAAGCGATTTTCATATATGAAAGCATAAAGAGAAGGGTACAGGGGGGGAGGAAGGGAAAAGCCCAAAGAGGGGAGGGCTAGAACCGTACACGGCCAAAGGCCCAAGAAAGCCAAGAGGACCCAAGCGAGGGCAGAAATAATAGCCCAAGAACCCACAGATGAAACATGGCCCCTACAAATAGGAATCTTCGTCGAAGACCCCTTCTGAATCGGAAGAGAACACAGAACGGACACCGTGCTGACGACCCGGAGAGAAAGGCCAATCAAGAGGGTCAACCTCTGAACCGTCTGTCTCGAGCACCTCTGTGAAGGAAGAGTCGGCCGGCGGCGGGGGCGCCATCGAAGAAGACTGGAGCCGGAGAGAGCGACGAGTAGGAAGAGCAGCGTCCTCAAACATGCACTGACGATCACGCGAGGAGGAGGTGGAGTTAGACCGCCGGAAGGAACGCCGAGGTGCTCCACCATCCATCCTCGAGGGCGGCCGAGAGCGGTCCGGGCCAGAAGAGCCCACAAAGGCCGTATGAGCCGCCGTAAGGTCACGGAACCCTGAAGCGGGCTCAAGCCCGGGGACATGGAGCGCCTGGACGAGCTGAGGGAACCTGAGAGGCATGCCAAGATTCGGGGGGGGCACAACACCCACGGGAAGCACCGGAGCAGGAGGCGGGGCGGAGTCGACTGTCGGCCCGGGCGGGGCCCGATTGATTTTCTTCTTCAAAGCTTGGGCGAAGGAGAGGCGAGGGGCAGCCGTCGGAGAAGAGGAGGAAACCAAGGACCCTTCAGCGCAAGCCGCCTTGGAGGAGGGAAGTGCCCCGGGGGACCAAGCAACTGCCCCGGCATTAAGCCCAGAGGAGGGGCCGCCAAGGGGGTGAGCGTCCGGCGCCGGGAGGCCGAGGACCAAAGAGGAGGACACCCGGGCCGCAGGAGGGAGACCCGTCGGCACAACTGAGCACGGAAGTGGATCGCCTTTCTCGAAAAGGGGAGCTGCCGGGGGGAAGGGCGCGATGCCCAACGTCGGAGGAGACGGGGGGCGAATGCCACGGTCTCTAGGGACCGGAGGAGGGGCGAGGCCAACAAATCTAGCATGTGCAGCGGGCAAGTCCGGAAAATGCGAGAGGGGCTCCAGTCCTGGCACAGAGAGCACTTGAATAGTGGGGCGCAGAGATAGAGGGTGCTCCACGGCAGGGGCGGGAGGCCTCTCCTCTCCACTGGCAGGTGGGTGGAGAGCAGCAGGAACATGCGCCGAGCGAGGAGTGGTTTCCAAAGGTGCAACGGCAACAGGAGGCTCGGGGGCAGAGCACAAGCGAGCCGAGGGCAGTGAAGCCGACGAGGGTGCCCCACAGCGGGCAGAGGCAGTAGTAGGCTCGGTAGGCCCCTGTGCAGCAGCAATGCCCGAACCAGCAGAGAGGGGAGTGGTGACGACGGCAAGCCGGTAAGGAGAGCCAGTCGAAGGGGGCAGCTCCAAGGAGAGAAGCTCAGGATGAGCAACAGCCGAAGGGGGGTCAGCTCCAAGAGGAGGGAGGACAGCCACCACGCTGCCAGGAGCACCATCGGTAGCAACAGGAGGCACGGACAGCACCGTAACTGTAGCCATGGCAGCAGTTACGAGTGGGGGCGATGCAGCAGACATGCCCAGGGTTGACGGAGGGTCGAAGGCCGACCGAACTCTTGGAATGGTGACTAGGGAGGGCGTAGCCAGCGGGGCCATCGGCGGCATCGGAGCGGACGCGCCATGCAGGAATCCCGGCCCAGGCATGCCTCCAAGACCCGCAGCGGGAGCCGCGGGGAGCCCCCCTGCGAGAGGGAGGCAAGCAGGCGAACCAACAGCACCTCCGATGTCAACGCCCACGTTGGGAGGCAACGGGCACGGAGCAGAGTCCAGGGAGCGCTCCCCGATCCCGGACGAAGCAGGGGACGTAGCAGTCTCCTTGGCAGCTCTGGAGACCGATAGCAAGGGAGGGGGGGCAGCATGCTGGGCAACCGAAGGTAGAGGTGCCAGGGTGCTCTGCAGAACTCCAATCCCCGCAGCAGAGAGAGGCTGGCGGGGAGTGGGAAGTAGGGGGCCGACAGCAGCCACCGAAGAGGCGAGGGCCCAAGCAGCCGTGTCCACCGCAGGGCATGCCGGCTGGGTGGGGTTGCCGTTGCCAGGAGGCGCTGAGGAAGCCAGTCTGCCGCAGGGGCGAGCAAGCTGGCGGTCAGGCCCACGCAAAGGAGGAGCAGCCTGTGGGGGCCCAAAGGCGTTCACCACCGTGGGAGCGGGGGGGCCAACGATGGGTTGGATGTGTTTGGAGGCAGGCTTCGGGGGCACCACCACCGTCGGTCTAGCAGAAGGCGAGTTGCACTTGAGGGATTCATGGCCAAGGCGTCTACAGGTGCAGCAGAAGCTTGGCGGGTTTGGGTACTCCAGCGGTTGCCAGAAGCCACTCCCCCCATAGCCGACCCAAGCCCGTGGGGGGAGCTTCTTGGAGAGGTCAGCAAGCACACAGACTCTGGCCGCATGGGAACGGGTGCGGCACAAAGTGTTACGATCCACCATTAACGGAGAGCCAATCCCACCTGCAATGGAGTTGAGCATTGCTTCCTGATAGAAGTTGGCTGGGAGTCCAGGCATCTCCACCCAGACGGGGAGCATGGGTGAATCTTCATCGACAGAGAAGTTTAGAGACCACTTGAAGAAAGTAAACGGCCTGCCCATAACGCGAAGGGAGTCTTTGAGGAGGACTTGAAGAAAATCATCCCTATGGTTGAAGCATAGGAGAAGGTGATGACGGTCCATCGCGCTGATGAGGAAGTCGGTCTTGAACTGAAACCGCCGTGCAAAGCGTGCTCTAATATCTTGGAATGGTGGACGGCCTTGTGGTGTTCTAGCAATGAGAGCGAGGTCGAGCGGCCGGCAGGAGACTTGGATCTCCTCCATGTTAAAGAAAGCCGCAGGTTCACCACCATCAGTGAAGGCTGGGGCATGGGTGGCGAGAGAGAGAACTGGCGGGGCAAGCTGTGAGCGACGTCACGCGGTTCGGAGAAGAGCTGGATGCGGGGAAGAGGAAGAGGCGGAGAGCGCGCGGGCTCCTTCTTTTTTGTTTGTTTTGTTTGCTGCAACACAGAAATGAGAGGAAAGAGAGAAGGGGCCACCACGGGAGATTGCTCCGGCGGGGCGAGCGGGACAAGTATGATATAGCAAAATATGGGGATTAAACGGCCATAGCGGGAAGTGACTTGCCGCGACCTCGGGGGGACGGGAATGATGCAAAAATTAAATAACAAGAATTGAAACGGCCATTGGGGAAGTTACTCGCCGCGGCCTCGAGAATATGAACAGAATATAACAGAATATAGAGAAAATATGAGAACAGAAATTTAAACGGCCATTGGGGAAGTGACTCGCCGCGGCCTCGATGATATGAGCAGAATATAACAGAATATAAAGAGAATATAAGAACGGAAATTTAAACGGCCATTGGGGATGTGACTCGCCGCGGCCTCGATGATATAAGCAGAATATAACAAAGCATAAAGAGATTTATAGGAATAGAAAATTAAACGGCCATTGGGGAAGTGACTCGCCGCGGCCTCGATGATATAAGCAGAATATATAACAAAATATAAAGAGAATATAGGAAACAGAAATTTAAACGGCCATTGGGGAAGTGACTCGCCGCGGCCTCGATGATAAGATGTGATCGCCAGGGGCCAAAAGACCCCAAAATAAGAAGGTGATCGCGCCTACCTCAAGAGCGGGAGATGGCGGGTTGCTTCTTCCTCTCCTTCCGGCCGGCCGACGGAGAGGGCTTTCCTCGGGTACCCTTGCAAGACAACGACAAATAAATGACAAGTGGATTAGAAAGATGGAGGTGTAGTATTCAAATCCTTGCGATAAAAATAACGAAATGATGGCAAGACACACACCTGGTTGGTGTTATCTTTTAAACCCCTCTCGGACTCGAGTAGGAGGAAAATGAGATGATGGATGTAAGAAGTATAAGAGAAGAGGCCCCCTTGTGAAGGGGGATAGATGATGCAATATGATGAATGTAAAGGACTATGGAGAAAAAGGGGAAGAAAAGGCTTATTGGATGAGCCGAGGGTGAAATCCGGCGGAGCTCCGGCAGCGTGGGGACGACGTGGAAGCGCGGTGGATGAAGACGACCTTCCTCTCGCGAGCGTGAGCACCCGAGAAGCCGGCAGAACCTCCACCTACAAAAGAACCCACGGGTTAGAAAAATGACTCCGTAGCCTCTGGGCTGCGGCAGCCTATCGGATCACTGCTTAGCTCCTCTAGAACTGAGGGGGTGGGCCTCTATTTATAGAGTTCCGGAAGGTGGAGGCGTCCAGGACCCTGGACACCTCCATCAGGGCCGAAATAATATTTTATTCTATTTTTATTGATTTTTTTAGAATACTTTTATGGGGGCGTCTAGGGTCCCGGACGCCTCTAACAGGTCCACCGAAAACCGACGACGGCCGCACGCGGTTTGGCACAACGCGTGGTTTTGTGAGCGGCGCCTCGTGATTCAGAAATGGGCGCGTCCAGTCAGCTGGACGTCTCTAAATTTGGCTTTTTTCACACACGACAAACCGTCGTTCGGTGGCCGGTGCCCGTGAGTGAGTTAATGGAGGCGTCCAGGGGCCTGGACGCCTCCAAAAGTTTATTATTTTTTATTATTTTTGTCTTTTATGCCAAGGCTGGCATTTTATATATTTTTTTTACATGTTTTTATGGAGGCGTCCAGGGGCCTGGACGCCTCCATTAATATATAACATTTTTTTTAATTTTTTTATTTTTATATGCCAACTGGCAATATATATATGTTTTTATATTTTCTTTTTATGGAGGCGTCCAAATGCCTGGACGCCTCCATTAATTTATTATTTTTTTTTATTTTTTTTTATTTTTTTTTATTTAATTTTGAGCCCTGAAGAAAAAATAAAATAAATCAAAATCATGGGGGCGTCCAGGGGCCTGGACGCCCCCATTAAGACCCACCCGGGTCCTTGGATCAGGCGTCGGCGGCCGCCTGGCAGACCCCCTTCTTGATTCCGGAACCTCTTGATGCGTTCGACTGGTGTTGATGCCGTCCGAATGCCGTGACGGGACGATTCCGGATGCCGAAAAGGGCGGAAGAAGACTCAGGAAAAGGAAGCACTCGAGCGATTCGAAATGCGTAGGCCATCGCGGGGCGTCGTATAGTAATATGAGACTTTCTATGAGACGTCAAGAATGGCGTGTCTACAGCTGCCCCGCCTTGGCGTCTGCTTTGCAAGGGAGCGACACGTAGTGGAATGGTATCGAAGTGGACTGAAATGAAGTGGGAGCGGACTGATAAGTTGATGCCAAGGTGTGATGAGACACGCTTGTGACGTTACTGTTTGGAATCTTTCCTGAAGTTTCAATGAGGCGACCTTGAAGGAGGTCTTTCAAATATTGACGATCGCTTGGACGGAGATCAAATAAGGGAGGGTGAGATGTGCACTCAGGCACGAAACAAAAGAAGACCAACTTCTCGGTGTGGAAGTACCTGGGTCATAAACCGGAGGTTTCACCTTTGGGGAGCGGTTACCAGCCAATGTGGAAGTGCTGCGGCCAAGGTGGGTCAAAAATGTAAAGGAATATCTGAGGGTCTGTCCAAACAAGGGTCTCCTTTGGAAGAGCAGCGTAGGGCTGTCTCAAAGAAACTCAGTATTTCATTCAGAGTGGAATATCTCATATTTGTAGGAATTGAAACACAACGGCTTTCACAATCGAATCGCTTGAATGATCTTCCGCAATAAATCAAAGTCCTATATGAATGCATGCTGGGTTTAAAGAAAAATTTAAAACAAACAAAAATAGAAAATAGCCAAGGATAATATTGTCAACTTGTGAAGAACGGGTCAGGATACCGACCCGGTGAGCTGATACTGGGCTGGGGCCCGTTTATCCGCGCACCAACTCACTGAATGGAACCGTCGTCCCCATTCTATCACAGATTGACGGCCTATCCGTACAACCCAAACTCTTCCGGGATCATCACCGTTTTTGTTGAAGGGGAACTCAAATCCCAGATTTGTTCGGGCCGCAAGGTCCTTGACATGCTCTAGTAGCGTAGGTATCGTATACTAT